>CM045762.1:85206116-85463616 GCA_025200525.1 Camellia lanceoleosa | reverse complement strand
ATATATAAGTTTCTGCTTTCATTTCACAAAGGCAAAGATTGATGCACTATACATAAGTATACATGCTGCATACTTAAACACATTAATCACATTAGCATATTTATTCAAGCCATCGCCACACACTTATTATGCTCATGTAATGCCCTAATTGCTTTTCTAGGACATCCTATAGTTCATTTGGACACGTAAAAGCGTATAACTCTGGTTAAGTATCGCTGATACCACTCACGTTTGTTCTTCAAACCCGCCTTATGGGTTTAGCATCAGAATCGCCAAGAATCCGAGATTACCAAGGCCCCCTAATAAAGAAGACAAGATAATAGAAGTATAGGGACACGAGGTCAATACAAGAAATAAATAATGTCCAATGAGTCAGGATAACAGATGTAAAGAGACTTTTCACACATATATGCAAGTTAAAATGCACAAGATGCATCATATATACAATCATTCAAGACAGAGACTTAATCCCTATTAAACAAAGATAAGATGCAAAGGTAAAATATTCCAAATTTATATGAGTACATCACAGACACAGAGATAGGCAGGAGATTAAAACACCTTAAGCCATAGCAATTAAAAGATCGAACCTCAAAGTGAGACACAAAGGTTGGCTTGATAAAATCTGAGTTTACCCTGACGCTTCTAGCAACTGGCCCCGGTCCTATTCGCAGACACCTACATATATATATATATACGAAAAGTGAGCTAAAGCCCGTTGAATAACATAATGCGAAAGTGGTTAAGAAAGAATGTCCTTTCAAGATTTTAAACCGCTTGCCTCAGAATCAGCTTATACAAATTTGGGTTTATACTTCATGTCATATTAGTCATTTAGAATCGAGTAATCGACGTGGTGCATCCGACAAAGAAAACAAAGACGGTAGAAGAAGGCCAGACAAAGAGAGAATTCAGAATAAAGACAAAGAATAAAGATTAAGAATAGTAAAGAATCTATAAGCAGAATAAAGAATTTAATAGAATAAGAATAAGAATAAAGAATCTGTAATAAAGAATAAAGAATAAGAATAAAGAATAAGAATAAAGAATATAAAGAATAAAGAATAAGAATAAAGAATAAAGAATAAGCCTATGGACTCAAGAGATGTCTCGTGACAGATTCTAGAGGTGGCTCACACAGAGCACTTAGGTCCGTGGCAACACTTTGCTCTAGATTTCACAGATTGGCTTAAAGCCCAGTATGGACTTAAGAGGTGTCTACGCATTCTAGAGGTGGCTCACCAGAGTAGCACTTAGGTCTAAAAGACTTTGCTCCAGGATATCTCGTGTGAGTAACATAAAGAAATGGGTCTTAAAAGACCAATACCAATTGATGGCCATCAATCAAGAAATGAGTGGTTCCAACGAGGAACCGACAAAGATCTCTGTAATAAGAGCAAGAATAGTAAATGAGTTGCTAAAGATGCCACAATACAGTTCAGAATATAGGACATACATTCATTCAGTTAACAATAAATAGTTCAGAAAACAGTACAGTTCAGTTGTTCAGAAGACAATCATTTTGAACATATCTTTACACAATTGTTACTCACAGAGTTCTGGGCCACAGTAAGCTAGAGCGTCTCCTTGGTAAGCCAACCCTCACATTAATCAGATTGAACACACACACTAAGCTACACAATGGGAAAGATAATAACTTAATCCCTAATTTGTTTTGGTGTGTTCTACATCTATATCCTCATTAAGATGTCTTAAACTAGGCTAAGAATACCTGAAGGGGATGAGGATGCAAAGATGTGCACAGTAAAAACAGCGAATTTCCCGCTGGCGATTTTTCACGAAGCTAGTGCTGCAATGGTTTCCGCCGAGCGATACTTACCCGGCCGGGCCAGCATCGCAAACAAATACCAAAAGTGCTCGATGTGTGAAAATCACGCCGATAGGCGCTAATACCCGCCGAGCGCAGGACACTAGCCTCCGCCGAAAGGCTCAATACTCGCTGAGTGATCAGAAGTATGCAAGATGCCGAGTTCGATTTCGCTGAGCCTAACTTCGCCGAAATGAGTCAAAATCGAAAATCCAGTTTGAATCTCAAGTTCAAAAACCAAGTTTCAATGTACCAAATTCATCCTTTTGGGCTAATTTTCTAGAAACACTTCAACACTCATAATATAACATGTTTCAAAGATCAATTTGAGAAATCAAAGCCCAAAGGTAGTCCAATTAAACATGATTTCAAACCAAATTTCAAGAATATGATGAACATGCAATATCCATGAATTCAATCAACTTCAAGGCTTCAAAACACTTGCTCAAATGAGCTAATTCTCCTTAAAACATGGTGAAATCATGGACTTGAACATAAACATGTACATGCATGCAAGATTTCTATGAAATCAAACCTCCAAACTCAACATTGTATACATGCATGCATGCTAGAAGCTACGATTCAACATTTTGAACCAAAGCTTGGCTTTAAACTTCAATATAACGTGAATCATGCAAGAACTAACTTAAATGTAAATTCAAGAAGATGGTTCCTCTACCTTATGCTTTCAATTTGAGGTATAAAGGCTCAAGTTTGTGATTCTTCTATGATTCTTCAAATCTCCAAGCAATTCAAGATGAAATGTTGATATCAATATTTCTCCCAATTCTCCTCTCTTTCTAATCGCTATGAGCTCAAGAACGGGCTCGATGAAATGTTATCTCTAGAGGCTCAATTGATTTGTAAATTAAGCCACTAACATGGCAAAGTTTTAATTAAGGCCAAATTCTTGTAGCTACATTATTTGATCTAATTTAACCATACCAAATAACATTTTAATTAAATATACCATTAAGTCATATTAAATGTAATTGGCATAAAACATTAATCGATTTCAGATTCGGCCACCGATATGGCCTTCAATTTGCAATTTAATGCATATAACATAAACATATAATTTGGCAGTCAAATAGATAGACAATGCATTTAAACAGATACAATACCAATACCGATTTCAATCACCAATTACTAATCATAATCGGCCTCATTAGCAAGAATCAAATGTTAATCAAGAATCACGAGGGTTGTTACATGTGGTGTAGATAAAATTAAATAGGTGTCGAGCCTTCCAGATAATACTGGTAAAAATGACAGATTATAGGTGTCGAGCCTTCCAGTCAATGCTCGTAAAAATGACAAATTGGTAGTACTTGTATAGTCTACTTGTACACCAACCTAGGGATTACCAGTCGATGCATCGCCCTTGAAATAAATTGTTAAGTTTTGAACAATTGAAATTGTATGATATCATTGAGTATGATGGTTTCAAAAGATGAAAATGTATTTATCTTCAAAAAGGGCATAGCATGACATGTGCATTTCATCTCTTGAGACTTGTATAAATGCATATACTTTGTTAAGAATTTCCTATTGGGCTTTATGCTCACCCTACGTGATTTTTGTGCAGAAAGACGGGTGATCCTACCCAACTAGGTGTGGAAGTATGTGTGTTGGGAGTATAATGCTCTCATTTTGTTGTGACTCGTGTGTAAGCCAAGGATTGTATTTGTGTGGGTTTGAATAACCGCTTTTGTGTAACCAAAGCTCAAGCATTGAAACTTGTAAACCCTTTGGGATATTTATTTGTTTATTTACTTGTTGTTGGATTAGTGTATTGTTGCATGAAAACTATTGTATCATGTAATGTAAGTTTGAAGATTTATATTCGGTTTTCCTTGAAAGAGCTATGATTGTTGTATTATCATTTGGGCTAGAAATTTGGGGCGTTACACTTAATCCATTGAAAAACAACTCTATCTTTTGTATAGAATAAACAAACAATCATTTGATATATTATTTTTAAACCATGAGTTGAAAACTCAATTAAACATCAAAGAAACCAAGCAAAATAGCCCCAGATATAAACCCTAATATCTAAGAAGATCCGAAGCTTAACCTTAAAATCTGAAAACACATATTTATAGTAACTGCTGCGGATCTTCGCCAAGCTCGAATGGCCGCCGAGGGACCGACGCCGAGCGCAAGAAATTCACCGAGTGGAAAAAATCTCCCAAAGATTTTTGCAAGCAATCAAACTTCGAACTATGGATTCTCGCCGAGCGCACAAATGGTCGCCGAGTGAACATGCAACTTTGAATGTTTTTTTGCATTTTGCTTCGGCGCACCTCAATCCTCCGTGACACTACCTCGACCCTCAGGAGTCGACTAGGTGGCTTGATCCCCTGCCATAGTTAGCTTAAATGGCAAACATGAAAGGATTAACACCACAAACTTCTCTACAAGGCATAATTTAGGTTGGATTCGTGATTTAAAACTCATAGCCTCAATCAAACAAAAGTGCTAAAACAAGTACAACCGAAAGGAATTTTTTCAAATAGGATTGTCAAGAATAAAAACCTAACACTATGCCTATTCTAAATTCAAATAATTATTAAAAGACTTAAATAATTTAATAGTCTTTCAATACAAAAATTAATTAATAATTCATATATAATCGCTATGACGGACTTGAAATTGAAGATTATTCTAGGATCTGACTTACAATAACATATATGATCATTATATAGTGTAAGTTTGACCCAAATTTGGCTTAGCCTGGTGTTTGTCCAGCCCTAGGCATGAGGTTACATCACTCACTATTGAAAAATAGGTAAATCACACCCATATTTCTTGTAATTTTGAAAAAAAATAGGAAAAAAAAAAAAAAAAAGTAAACTCTATAAGTTTGTCACAAGTATATTAGGCTTTCTCAATATTTTAATTTACATAACACATAGCCCTCATTTATGTAGTGATCATTTTTATCAGTGTTGTTACGAGAGAGAGAGAGAGAGAGAGAGAGAGAGAGAGAGAGAGAGAGAGAGAGAGAGAGAGAGAACCTTATTCATTTTATTTAGTTTGTGTTAATTCTATAACTATTATTGAAAAGAGGAAATATTTCCCCCTCCAAAATTTCTCGCATTTTTCAATTTAACCCTCATACTTCAATTAATATCAATTTTATACTCAAACTTTCAAAATTTTGATCAATTTGGCTCCTGTCATCACATTTTATCTACAATTGAACGGATTGTGTTGACGTGACACCAAATTTCAATTAGAATTTTATTTTATCCCCCAAACTATACCTTAAAAATCAATTTGCCCCTCAAATATGAAAAAATTAAATTTAAATATTTAATACAATTTTTTTTTAATCTCAATAATGAAAAAATTAAATTTTAAATAATATATACATTACAAAATATATATATATATATATATATAATATAAAATTTCTCATTTAGAATAATTATCTTGAGACTATGAAGCACGGGGTACTTTAACAAACATATCGTACCCATATCGAGTATTTACCGAATTTTGAATTTTTTTTCCTGCTTAATTTTAGAATTACTATTAGTCGATAAATTCTATCGAAATTAATTTGGGTAATAAACTAGTTACGATAAGTTTCTCCAAGATCAACTCGAGATAATTTGAGACCTATGAAGCATAGGTACATGTATGAGTATTGGTATTAGTACGATACGGGCACGTCAACACGGTAAAATTCAAAAAAAAGTAAGGTACGTGTATGACTTAATATGTTTGTAAAAAATATTTTTTTTAATTTAGAATAATACAAAAAGTGATTAAATGGTTTAGTTTGTTAAATCCAACATACAATTGACATTCAATGCCAAAAGTATAGGTATAAGATAAATCAAAATTAAATATCATTATATTAAATAACTTATAAGCCATAGCTTAATTTTAAAATCATGCTAAGCACAAAACTATAAACAAAAATGAAATCTAGTAAAATGAATTTTATCTTTATAATAGAAGAAAATATTTTTTCGATTGAGGTACGGTACGACTTGAGTATATACTAGATATGTCTAGATACACCAAAAATCAAGAAGGAAAAATTTGGATACATGATTTGTATATTCACTACATATGCAGAAATACTATACCTCGGTAAGTACTTATATAGGTGCGATATGTTTGTTGAATTATCCATACTTCATAGTCTCAAGATAATTATAAATGAGGATTTTTATATTTTTTATTATTTTTTTGTAAATTATATATTATTTAAAATTTAATTTTTTCATTATTGATATAAAAAAATATTTATTAAATATTTAATTTTTTTTTTATTTTATATTTGGGGGGCAAATTGACTTTTAAGATATAGTTTGGGAGGTAAAATAAAATTTCAAATGAATTTTGGCACCACGTTAGCACATGCCATCCAATTGTAGACGGAATGTGATGGTAGGGACCAAATTGATTAAAATTTTAAAAGTTTGGATATAAAATTGATATTAATCAAAGTCTGAGGGTCAAATTAAAAAACACGTAAAAATTTGAAAGGTAAAATGATATTTCCTCTAGTAAAAAATAGACTTTTATTTGAAAATTGATAAATTATCCGTAAAATAAAATTGAGGGGTATGGGCCAATAGAATTAGTAAGTGTTTGGCATGCACTTAAAAAGTATATTTTTTTTGCATACAGACATTTATTTAGATTACATTAATCAATATCTATTAAAATCTTATTTCTACTTTTGTATAAATTTTTTCTACTTTTTTATATATTTTTTTTATAAAAAATTAAAAATACACTTAAGGCCTCGTTTGGGAACATACTATTTTAGTAACTTTTTGACTTTTTACTTAAAAGATGTGCAGAAAAGTAGAGAGGTGATGTGACTAATTTTAGTTGATTTTTTGACTTTTTAGCTAAAATAACTAGTCCCCAAACGAGACCTTATTTAAAATATTTCAAACCATTCCTTAGGCCTCGTTTGGGAACAGGCTATTTTAGTAACTTTTTGGCTTTTTGGCTAAAAAGTAAAGAAAAAAAAACTTAGTTGTTTGGGATAAACTTTTTGACTTTTTACTAAAAGATGTGAAATAAAATATGATAAATAATGAGAAGTTGGTAAAATGACCGAAATGCCCTCATAGAATGTCAACAGACCTGTGGATGTCAGCGACGTCACGGCCTCTGCAAGTTGTTGGTAAAACGGAATTGGCTGTCTTGGACAACGCATTAATTAGTCAGAAAGCTATACAAATCACACACGTCTGTTCTCAGTACATATAATGCAATATATTTACAAATTATTCATTCTATAACGGTCTTTTTTTTATATTTCTTTTATGTCATGTAATATTATGTCAATAATATTTACGTTAATATACATAAATATTTGATATATATGGGATATGGATTGTGTTTATGTATTGTAATAATTTTTTTAATGAAACATTACATTTGATGTTAAAAATCATTTTTTTTTAAATTTTTTTTAAAAATCCAACAAATTATGGAAGTGTTTTGGAACTTGGATTTTCAGTTTTGTTATGTTTTTATTTTTTCAGTACAACACAAATGTCTTACCAAATCCCAAAAAAAAATCCCTCACAAAATATCACATCAAACCTCATACTTTTTTCAATTTTTCTGTCACAAATATCATATCCAATCACCGAAATGTAAATTTAAACAACTCAAATATAAACTTGTTCTAATTTCAATTACATAAATCGCTGGTTACTGCTTATAAATTTTAAAACAAAATGTCAACTTCAGAACTGTGTATCCGTTTTGAGTTTTTATTTCTTTTACCACCCAACACTACCCACCACTAGTCATCATTTTCCACCACCATCTTCCGCGGACACCCCCCATCCCCCATCACCACCTGCGACCAACACTTAGCACCCACTGCCACCACCACCCACCGCCAAAGACAACCCACCACCCGCCACCACCACCTACCACCCACCTGCCACCACCACTCACCACCCGCCACCACCACCACCCACCACACCATCTCACCAGACCATCCACCGCACGCCACCGCCACCACCACTACCACCACCACCCACTTGACCACCCGCCACCCGCCACCACCACCCAACCATCGCCACCGCCACCACCACCACCACCACCACTCACCACGCCACCCACCACCCGGCCACCACGAACACTCGCCATTCGCCATTACCACCCGCCACCACCACCCACTGCCACCCACCACCGCCACCACCACCCACCGCCAAAGACTACCCACCACCCGCCACCACCACCTACCACCCACCGCCACCACCACTCACCACCACACCCGCCACCACCACCCACCCACCGCCAAAGACTACCCACCACCCGCCACCACCACCCACATGCCAAGACTACCCACCACCCGCCACCACCACCAACCACCCACCTGCCACCACCACTCACCACCCGTCATTACCACCCGCCACCACCACCCACCTGCCACCCGCCACCACCACCCACCTGCCACCCACCCCCCACCTCGCGGCCACCACCACCCACCGCCAAAGACTACCCACCACCCGCCACCACCACCCACCCGCCCCCCACTCACCACCACCACCACCACCACCACCACCACCCGCCAGTGACATTTATTTTGTCTTGTGGATAATTTATTTTCAATTTTTTTTTCCAAGTAATGTTTTTCTCAAATAAATCTATTTGCAATTTTTTTTAAAAATAAATTCTTTTCCCAATTTACCTTTTTTATCAAATATTTTTTGTCGCACTAATCTTTTTAAATTATTTTTTAATTCATCTTTTCAATTTCTTTTGTAAATTGTTTTGTAATTAATTTTTTCAATTCCTTTTTATCAAGTATTCTCAATTAGTTTTTTTCCCAATTATTTTTGTCCAATTAATTAGTTATTTTTCAAATTACTTTTTGTCAATTATAATGTGGGAGATCACATTGTCGTAAATAATGAAAATAAATATAATATTTTGAAACAAAAAAACAACGTGATTGTTTATCCCATTTATAATGGATTGATAACCATTTATTTATAATTGATTGCTAACCATTTATTTATTCAATTATTTTTGAAATTACTTTTTGTCAATTATAATGTGGGTGATCACATTGTCATAAATAATGAAAGTACGTAAAAAAATGCCGTGGAAAAAAAAAGCAACCTGATTGCTAACCATTTCTAAACATGACCTAATAACATACACATTACCCAAATAATGTCGTAATAATCAAACCGTAAAGTAAGCAACTTCAAATGATAAAATGGAATTTAAATCATAACGAAAAGTCTTCGATAACAAATTCAAAACATACATGGTCATACATAATTGCAACCAATTATGTACGTAAATAAAAGTCCGCAATTTATTTCTCACAACATTGTGATGCCATGCATTACATAAGACGGCCACCTAACCAGCATTGCGCCAAAGTCCAACCAACTCGCTCGACACGCTCAAGAATCGCGCTTATCTCAACGCCCTCATCTCCAGCATCATCATGCCATCAAGGGCAGCCAAATCTTCCCGCCACGCATGTCCGGATATCGATATCAGCGCATTGTCGATCGCAACAATAATCTTATCGCCCACACTGCTTTCACAGATGAAATTATGTAAAGCCATGGATGCCGCAACCAATGGCACTCGTGACTTTACGGAAATCAAAGCGAGGCATATCTTTTAGAAATTCCACCTCATCTTCCAAGCGCTAAATGTACGCCAATCACGCCGCAAAGACGAGTGAGCGGTTGAACAATTCATCACGATTCCGTGGATTATGCCTTTGAAACTCCTACAGGTACCAAGGTTTTGTATGGTGCCAAAAGCCCTTTTTTGTCAGATCCACTATCCACAAGGTAATAGCGACCTGTGAAAGTGCACATATAAATTACATAATACTCGTTATCAATGTTCACATGACCAACAAAAAGAACATAACAATACTAGTTTATCATGGGAATATACTTATGGAATATAGTTTGAGCAACTTGTCTGTTTGAGCAAATTTTCTTTTCCATGATGTAATATAGTCACACATTGCCTACTACTATCTTTAATTTGTTACGTACGTGCAGATGTTTACCAAAAAATAATTATGCAAAATTGTAGTGTGGATGTTCGTACCGTCCATTGCAGTTGGAAAATTGTATTGTGGATCCTCCGTTACGTTGCTTAAAACCCCATTGCCGTGCATGCCGCCTCCCACCAAGACGAGACAAACACAAAGCACATATCGAAATCACATACCGCCAAAATATTCTCGGTGTGACACCCTTTCGCTAAAATATGGGGTCGCTTTGACTTTTATGCATGCCGGTACATGTGTCCCATCCAACGCACCTAAGCAATCCTATACATGAACCGAAAAATTTGCACTTACAAAACAGTACCGACCATGCTTTCTCAAAAAAAATTGAATACATTACAAATCTTTTCCCACACCTTGAATGGCAGATACTGGCGTTGAGATTGCAAAGTAGGATGCCTCGTGGCGCAGGAAATTAGCAGGGGCCCGCAGTGAACGCATCGTGAATTTTTTCATTGCTTTGAGGACGGTATGAAAATGCCGTGAAATTGTTTCACCGAATGTTGGAAGCGCCTCAGAAGTCCCGGCTGTGCTTGTTTTAAGCACATGAATAAATATTATGACACTCTCCTCGACGCAATCCATGCGCCGCCGCACACGCAACCCGGTCATTTACCAACGCCAGACATAACCGGGAAGACTGCTTTCGCATGCACAATTCATACCGGAAGCGCCATTGTGACCCTCAAATAATTCGTAATCCATGCCCTACCCGACAATATGGAAGTACGACATGGAACTTTGAGGACGAGGCCTTGTAGTACTCCTGGCAATTTTGTATGCTTCAACGTAATTTAAATTCTGCTGATGCCATCGCCTCGCAAGATCTCGCAACCCTTCTAGCATTTCATCCATTGCAGTTCATGGTCGCCATCGCTATTCATACCTACAACATAGAAGCGTAAAACAAGATCAACAACCAAACGAAAAAGTGTTAAGCACATGTGTTTGATCATGAAAGTTTCAAATAATTTAAATATTGTTCAGCAATCCTAAAGCAAATTAATAAATAAAGGACAGCATGGCATAAATAACATAATCAAATCAGTAAATATTAGTTTCAGTGGTTCATCATTTTAGTTTCCAGTGTTGCAACACACATGTCCCGGCCTACAAAAACACTTGTGCAAGCATATGTCAACAGATTTAAAATCGAATGTCCCTACCACAACAATTTCAAGCATATAATGTTGGTTCACCTAAGCAATCCTACACACATGTCCCGCCTACAACAATTTCGCAAGCATATATCAACAATTCGCACTTATATAAACATTTTATAATTGCTAAACCAATGGCACATGGGCAATGCATAAACAATTTCAAAATTAAACAAAGTAGTCACACTATTAGAGCATAACACAACATAAGATATGTAATATAAAATATAAAATATATGGTCCAAAGTTGAATCCATCATCACGCCATTATAGCATGCACAAACTCCTTCAAGTCCCGATAAAAAAAAAAAATCCTTACAAATTCACAAACATAGCAATGATTGTCCAGTTAATGTTCCGTACGCGACAGGCACGACCCATGCCCAAACCATCTTCAACCAACAATTCAACTAAAATAAAACACAACAAAGGGAAAAAGAAGGTTCAGAATTGAAGTGAAATTAAAGTCCATTCAGCAGATTTAAAATCGAACTCCTTCATTCCGCAACAAACTCGCAAGAGTGACACCCCCACTCCTATCTTTATCTCGTTTCTTCGCTCGTAGCCAACCAATGATGCCTTGGTCCGTGGGAATACTCATTACCATCTCCCGGTTGTTCGGAACCTCCATAAGCATGACGCCAAAATGGAGAAGCTCATCTTCCGACGCTAGTCCCTGTATTTCATAGAGCCGTCCAACAGCCTGTCCCATAGTAACACTGCGGGTCCTCGACGACATGGTTGACAAGCAATTCCTTACTCGAGTTCACGAATTTAGCAACTCGCCCATGCCGCCGCCAACGCTTCAAATGCGCTTTTGTTTTGCAATGCGTTCTCGAGGAATGCTTCCGCCACTTCCACTACCCGTATGCGCTGAGGTGCGCGGAGTTCATCATGGTCGCCATTTCCGGCGCGCGCCACGCTATTGTTGCCACCGAAAAGTTCGACTATCCGACTCTTCATCCAACTCCATTGGGTTACGAGTCTCGCCGGGTGTCCATGCATTTTTCCCCGTAGCCGCAGCACCAGTGAAGACACGCTCCATCAACTCCGGGTGGTCCAAGGATTTGGTTCTGAACTTGCAACATACACTGTTGATCTGTAAATGAAGACAATGTAACTAGCATTAGCGTACTGCCATTGAGAAGCCAAAACGTAGGATATATATTTTTCAGATATGAGAAATTTTTCAGTCCAGAATTTTCAGTCCAGAATTCAGATGGCAGATATGAGAAAAGAACCAAAGGAAAGCAGATTTCAGTCCAGATATATATTTTTAAGATATGAGAAAAGAATTTTCCAGTCCAGATTTCAGATTGCATAATTTTTCCCTCCCTCCTCTCTCTCACAAAGGTAAAAGCAACAGAAAATGAGAAAATTAAAAACAATTTGTTAGTATTCGTGTTTTATTTCCTAAGGTGGAATGGTGACTTTTCTTCGAGATGGCACGTCACTTGCTCTAAAACAATCATGTCACAAAGAAACATAATAAGGGAGGTCTATCAATTAATTTGCATAACTAAACATGCTTGTTGGGCCCAGTTTTGACTGGACATGTCGGACACACAGCCCATATCCTTTCAGATTGAAGAATTTGTCAGTCCAGAAATCATTTCAGTCCAGAATTCATTACAGATTGCAGAAATTTGAGGCCAGAATTCATTTCAGTCAAGAGTTAAGGTTGCAGAATTTTTCAGAATTGTAGGCATTTCAGATTTCAGCAATAAAAAGAACAGAAACAACAATTCATTCTTCTCATTAATAGTCATTACCAGTCAGAATACAGAGTACGAAGGCGCTATATGAATTCATTTATGAATTTCAGAACAAACATATGTTACACAGAAGCATAAACATTGCTCCACTATGTTATGTACGAAGGAGAAGTAAATTGGTCTATAATCAATAACCCTCTTGGGCTCTTTAAATGATGACATGGGACAATAACGATGAAATTTCTTGTTGAATGGGTAGATTTTACACATCTTTTCAATAAGCTCAAACCGTAAATTGTAAACTTATACCTTGTATTTCTTTTATCGATGAGAAAATTGAAGAAAGGAAGAATCGGTCTTCGATGAATATAATTAGGCACACCTGATTTATATGGATTCTCGATGCTTCCGTGGTAGATATATCTCATGTATGCTTAAGTTTCTATGATGTCAACATGCAATTTTAAAGATCAAAGTGAATAGATGTTAACTTCTAACCACCATTATTTCGCTTCAATAGAACAAATTTGCGATTTCATAGAAGATAGCAAAGATACCAAGTTTAACCTTACAAACTAAAACAACATGATAATGTCTTGTTGTACAACAAATTATGTTAACAAAGTTTTTGTGTTTTTATTTTCAACAAATTTCAAGATAAATATGGCTTCCAGAAACCTAACACCTTGTCTCTTGGGTAGTTGATAAGATTCGCTTATATCGTAACAAGTGAAGCAACAAGGACGTGAATAAACTTATTTAATTTAGCCCATACAACCACAACTCATAACTGCTTTCACCACAAATGGTTCATAACATGTAAATCATATCAACCACAAATCAAATATTGTCTCTAATCTTCTCAAATCTTTTATTATCTTCTTCAATCACGATCTATTAGAGAATCAGCAAGTTGATTACTATTCATATAAAGCAATCATGGACAAGAGTTAGATACATGTATTTCCATATTCATTCAAATTCTCATAAAGCAATTATGGACTAGTGTATGACATATATATAGCTCATTGAGTAGAATTTCAAAGATACATTAAAGGAATTTCGCATTACTTGCGATTTTCGTAAATATTTCGTAATCCAAACCATAGCATGGCATGTTAGGTAAAGTTAGCAAGATTGAACATTTTAACCTACACAGTGAAGCATGATACACATAAAGAATTTGAGATATTAGTTATGAAATACCGGACACGAAAAAATTAAATGTAAACCGTTACCTTTTCCATTTTAGCCCACCAATCAGCCGAAGCATTGAACAAAGCCGCTGTCGGGCTAATTCCGCTTGGCCTTTCCTAAATTCATTAGCTTGCACCACGCACGCCACTCGGTCTTCAACAGATTGTACTTGTTTTTAAGTTGTTTGGGGGAATGCAGCCGCCGCTTGTCGCCTTCAAATGTCTTAGACAACTAACGGTACCCATTTGGAGTGATTGACATGTGTGGCTTTCGCTTCAATTTCCTTCACAACCGCCAGTGTGAAAATCTGTGGAGTCCTCATCCCAAGTTGCTTTATGATAGGCTTGTTACGCTTTCCTTGCCGTAAGGGTACGAGGCGTAGATCGATGTGACGCCATGAGACTAACAATAGCGTGACACGAGAATCAACATGAAAATATGTATACACTAACCATTTTATGATTTACTAATATGACGTAATGTGTTTTTATGTCACAAATGTGGTGTTAGACATAAAACGAGCGATAAAAGCATGTCAAGACATTAGTACTTGAAAGGAAAACAAAAGTAGAAGTACATGGAAAATACATGTTTCAACCACAAACATAGCACTTAAACAAAGTAGGGACTTGCATACCATGGTTACATATATCACATCCAAACAAGAAAATAATGACGACGATGCACAAGACGATGTGACATCAGAAGCACACGCAAAGTTTGTTCAATGTCACTAAACGACTCTCAAAACGAGCAACATTCTTCAGGCTATTCTCACCGCCTTTGGCCTAAATTCGTCACACCACCCAATCCAACTGACACATGGCTGAGGTTAAAAAAAAAATTAGTGACCATTTACGAGGGAAATGTAAAAGGAAACGTGCATGTACTCACCACTCCACGAGGGCATTGGTAGTACGCACGACCCGGGTTTCTTGCAGAACGCGAAATCTTTACGTTACAGTGCCCGTACCCACACGCACACATACGGGCTGGTTGTGCTGATGTGGCAGTTGACATAAATGAGGCCATGGTATCTTTCGTGACTTTTTTCCGGGACATGACAAGCACAACAAGAGTAGGTCAATGGGTGTCACACTTTTGTTAAGGACATAAATTTGTTATACGGAAATGGGTTTCAAAATGGAACAACCCCCCTCCACATCACATTTCAAATCCCGGAATACCACTTGTCACCCATTTTTTGAACCAAACATGAATATATTAATAAAAAAAAAAGAACTTGAAAATGATAAAATACCAAACTGCCGCAGGATATTACCAACACTGGTTGATCACTCAAACATCGCGGCAAGGCACCTAAATCCATGTTATGCAAATGAACGCCAGAAATGTTGTGTTTATGCAGTGCACGAAAATAAGTAAAATAGTGCTACAATTTCTCACAAAATGAACATGATGGCTAGTACATTAAAATTATACAATCTCCAAATTTACAGCTAATGAAAAGAATCACTACGATTCGACATGAAAAAACGCTTTAATTGTCTCCGCCATATATAAATAAATGTATCCCTACTTTTCCTAAATGGTAAAGACCACAAAAATTTTAAAATAAAGTTCGTGCATATGAGAGCACATGGATCCGATATCCATGGTTTCAACGACTAATTAGATTGGTTGTCATGATCCGACATCCATGGTGTGATTGGTTGTCATGTCGTAATTTCTAACGACTAAAATTTTAAAATAAAGTTTGTACCTTTGACATAAAATAAATTCTTAATTGGTTGGTGAGTTAAAACTATCGGATTTACTTTATTACAATGTATTTACTTCATTACACGCTGTCTTCATGAATCACAATGGTAAGAAACTTTAGGCCTGAAGGCCTAAGCCACTGAAAAGAAACTATGGCATAGATATAAAAATAAAGTATACAAGTGCAAGTGGTGAGACAAATTGAAAACGGATAAGGAAAGTGGTGAGACAATTTTGTTTTTGGGAGACAAACAAACAGCAAACGAAAAGGGAATTTTTTTGTAGAAGACAAATTGAAATTGGCACACACACACACACACACACACACACACAAACAGAGCATAGATGATGAAATGCCCCCTACAGCTTTTTACAGATCTTTAAGAGTTATATCAAATCAACTGACCACTAATATACAAAGGTAATACCAACATCAGACAAGAAAAATGAACTATATAAATCAGAAGCACTAAAATACTTGCAGAAAGATTTTTAAAGAATAAAGATGCATAGAAAGATGAGATCTTTGGAGCTCAATCTCTATGAAAACTCAAAATGTTGGTAGATCTTTATGGGTTTTGTGATGACCCATCTCTGCAAAATGTGCTGAGTTTAATAATTTTGAATTTCTTCAAAGAGAAAACCCGAAAGCAAATAACACATACATGAATCGACAAAGGCCTTGTGAGGTGTGCTCAAATTGAAAAGAGAGAGAAGAGCCCCTTTCCTTCGCCCTTTTATTGATCTTTCCTTTTGGTTTGTTTTGGAGAGAGAGAGAGAGTGTGATAGACACACAGAGAGACATGCACACACACACACGTACACACACGCAGACACAAACACACGCATAAACACACACACACGTACAGAGAGAGAGAGTTCATCCATATACAAAAACAGAGCATTTACATAATGGTTATGAAATCCACACCCCCCACCACCACCAAAAACCCTAGAATGTGTAAAGTGGTGTCCATAGATGAAAAGAATCCCTAAAACCCCAAACATGGCACCGTAGGGAGTTCCTAAAATATTCCCCAAATCAATTCCACCGACAGTTGAAATATGGAAATGGTCGACAAAGCGCGAGACACACACACACACAAATGACAAGAGCGAGAGAGAGAGAGAGAGACAACATACATATATCACAAATGCACTATGCGAGTCATGGTTACATTCAAATGTAACAAGAGATGTCAAGAGAGACAGAGAGAGAGAGAGAGAGAGTGAGTGAAGAAGAGCATACTCAAGTCAGGGGAATCGCTTGGGAATGGACTATTCACGGGCTGGACCGTCAGTTGCCGCTGGGTTTTCTTTCTCTTCAGATCAGAGGTTCTACTATCATCTGGCGTTGAACGAAGAACCCTCTTCATCTTTGATCTTGAATAGCTGGTAGTACACTCTCTGTTAATAGCTCTGAAATGATTCGTAGGTCTGAAATGATTCCCATCACTGGTGGACATAAAGGAGGGTAAAACGATTAACTAAAATTACCGAGGGGTAAAACAGTTTTTACACCAATGCACCCATCACGTGAAGCTACAATAAATAGGCGGTAGGTATACTTTTTGGCTAAAAGAGTAACTTTTTTGACTTTTTAGCTAAAAATGTTAGTTGCCAAACAAGGCCTAGTGTGACCCAAGCATCCACTTATGTAAGCGTCAACTCCCAATTCTTTTCTTTCTTTCTTTAGCCTAGTGACATTCTATTAAAATAATTGTCCAAGATTGCTAGACTAAGCAGGCGACACGCATAGTTGGTTATGATTTGATGAGGCGTTAGCTTCGTTTTGACCATAATTGTTACGATAAAAAATGTACTTGGTTTTATTTAATATTTAGGTATAATAATAATTTTTTATTTTTATTTTTATTTTGACTGAAAATGATTAATTATGTTACAAAGTGAGATCAACTTATAAAATATTATAATTTACATATAATACACTTATTTTAAAAAATACTTATTATGAAATCTCCCTTTAATTTACTCATCAATAATTAATGGTGGTTTGCGAATCTCCATCGCAATTAAGATTCCCATCTCTTTCTCTTACCCATTTCTGTACTTCTACCCAGCTCGAAGGGTTAATGCTGAGAAGTCATCAACACATCAATCGATGGAAAATTATTTGATAGTTCCGGGACAAATTCACGTGTTATTTTGATTTGATAGTTCAAGACTACCAAATAACAACTCTCAATTAATGAAACGTCTTCCTCACGTAATTATTTAAGGATCAAGCTAATGACAATTTTAAAGACTATCAACAAGAAATAAATAAGAATAAAATATTTATAATTCTAATTTACATTTTTTTATTAATTTTATTACATTTTTTACACAAATCAATATATATATATATATATGTAACGTCTCAAATTTCTAACCCAAATAATAATATAACAATCATGATTTTTTCAAGGAAAAATAAATATAAATCTCCAAACTTACATTACATGATATAATAGTTCTTCATGTAACAATACATTAATCCAACAATAAATAAATAAACAAATAAATACCCCTAAGGGTTTACAAGCTTCAAAGGCTTGAGCCTGGTTACACAAACAGTTATTTAAACCCATACACAAACAGTCCTTGACTTACACACAGAGTCACAAAGAAATGAGAATCTCTTACTCTTAACACACATTTTCGCTTTTAGTTAGGCGGCATCACCACATCTTTTTTCTGCACAAAAATCCCGTAGGATGAGCATAAAGCCCAGTAGGAAATCCTTAATAAAGTATATACATTTTATATAAGTCTCAAGAGATGAAATGCACATGCCATGCTATGCTCTTTTGAAAGAAATCACATTTTCATCTTTGAAAATCCTCATGCTCAATGATGTCATTCAATTTCAATTCTTCAAAACTTAACAATTCATTTCAAGAGCGGTAAATACGACTCTCATAATCCTTAGGTCGGTGTCTGCAAGTAGACTATACAAGTATTACCAATTTGTCATTTTTATCGGTATTAACCGGAAGGCTCGACACCTATCCGCACGGATTTTCGGTCTTTTACTTGAACTCTCAGGCCAACTTATTCAATATTATCTATACCACCTATCGAAACTTTCCAACGTATTTAACCCAAAAACCATTCTATGAAAACTTGTTTCTCAACATTCTTTTTCTCAATGCAAGTTTTCAAATCAACTTTCAAAGTTTAATGTAATCAAATGAATTGATATGATAATAACACAAGATGAATATAAATACTTTTATTCCAATTCATCATCCAATGAATAACACAATTTCCTCTTCTCAAGTATTCTCAACAATTAGTCATTTCAAGATTATTTCAACGTTTTGAACAATAATTTTCAAAATAAACAATAATTCTCATATTTCCTGAAATTCATCATTTATATAAATATAAATAAGAAAGTTTCTAAATATCCATTTATTTTGACACAAAATAAATATAACAATATTGTTTGTGAATTTTCAGTCTCTTA
The DNA here is from genome assembly GCA_025200525.1 of Camellia lanceoleosa. NCBI lineage: Eukaryota > Viridiplantae > Streptophyta > Magnoliopsida > Ericales > Theaceae > Camellia > Camellia lanceoleosa. The sequence goes on along the minus strand of CM045762.1, from coordinate 85,444,478 downwards.
AAATTTTTTTCGCAAATTCTAGGTTTTCTTATCAAAACTATACAACTCAAATCTTTTGAAAGAAAACTTTCCAAAATCATATTTTCTTCAATCAACGAAGATCAAAACCCATAAGATCATTTTAAAAGAACAAGAGACAAACCCACTTTCAAAATCGCTCAACTTCTTGAATCAACAATCAATTTCAAAGCTATCGAAAGATGATTTCAAAAATCATATAGATCTTGCAAAAACATATATATCTCTAAGAAAATCTCTACCTCAAGTTTTAAAGAAGAAATGAGATGAAACCCTCAAAATCAATCGATTTAAACTCGATCTTCACCGCATACAACGAAGCCCTCGAGAAGTTAACCAAATTTGATGAAGAACTTATGGCAGAACTCTAATGGATCTTGAGAAATCAAGGTTTTGATCCAATTTGGCGCAGGGAAAAGTAGAGAGAAGGGAGATGAAATGTTTTTAGAGAGAGACATATACAAAAGTGATTTGAAATATCAGATTCACAAACTGATATAACATGGTCCGCTCGAACGTGGAAAGCCCCGCTCGAGCGTCGAATACACCTTCCTAATACTTTTGTAGATAGGTTAAATTTCTGGAACCAAACATTCTCCGCTCGAGCGCATAAACGGCCGCTCGAGCGGACAAGTAACTTCGAATGCATTTTGTAATTTTGGTTGATCCCGGACTGGCCCAATCGAAGTGGCAAAACATGAAAGAAGGATCGAAACCAGGATCGCTATAACCTTTCCTCGAAATTTCAAATCAAACTACCCAAACAAAGGGGTTTCTAGCGATCAAAGCCACGTTATTTCATTTCCAAATCACAATACTAACTCTCAACTAAATTCCACTATTTCCACCATGGTTATCTCATTAACAACAACCTCCTAAATATGCATAAATATGAAATTTCTTAGAAAGTAATGGCAACACTCAACAACCTTATGCTTAAAACAATGCACATGTCAACATGTGGTTAACAACTTTAAATACGCTTCCCTCAACACTAGGGAATATTACAAAGAAAAGCAACTTAAGCATTTTCAAACAAATCTGGATATTTGGAGCAGACTTTCACCTCCCGTTTCTACGTCGCTTCTTCAACCCCATGGTGTCTCCACAACCTTTATCAAAGGTATAGTTTTGTCTCGTAGCACTTGCTCCCGGGTATCTAATATTTGAACTGGTCATTCTTCGTAAGAGGCATCCTTATCTACCTCAAAGTCAACCCAATCAAGAACATGAGAAGGGTCAGGTTCATACTTCCTAAGCATACATACATGAAATACGCTAGAACTTTCAAAGTTGTTGCGATAAAGCTAACCGGTATGCCACTTCTCCATTCCGCTCTAAGATCTCAAAAGGCCCAATAAACCTTTGAGATAATTTACTACTATTACCAAATCTCATCGAACCCCTTGGTGAGATTTTTAGAAACACATGGTCACCAACTTCAAAAAATAAAGGTCCTTTCCTCTTATCGGCATAACTCTTTTGTCAGCTTTGGGCCATAGCTAACCTCTTCCGAATGAGAACAATTTTCTCGGTTGTCTCTCTAACAATTTTCGGACCCAGTAACGGAGTATCACCCACTTCGGCCCAACAAACCGGTGATCTACAAGGTCGGCCATACAAGTCCTCAAATGGTGCCATCCCAATACTAGCTTGGTAACTATTATTATAAGGAAACTCAATCAATGGTAAGTGTCTTTCCCAAGGCCCTTTAAAATCAAGGACACAAGCTCTAAACATGTCCTTCAAAATCTGCATGGTACGTTCCGACTGTCCATCGGTTTGAGGATGATAAGCGGTGCTAAGAGTCAACTTAGTTCCCAATGCCTCTTAAAGGCTTTGCCATAACCGGGAAGTAAAACGAGGATCCCTATCTGACACAATAGTCACAGGGACTTCATGAAGTCGAACTATCTCTCTAATGTAACACTCTGCCAAGCATTTAACTGAGTTGCTGGTGCACATCAGAATGAAATGTGTAGACTTAGTCAACCTATCAACAATCACCCAAACGACATCATTGCCTCGTTGTGTTCTAGGAAGCCTAACTACAAAATCTATGGTAACACGCTTCCATTTCCACTCGGCTATCGGTAAGGGTTGTAACAAACCCGTTGGTCTTTGGTGTTCGGCCTTCACTTGTTAACAAGTAAGGCACTTCGATACAAATAAAGCGACATCCCGTTTCATACCCCTCCACCAAAACTGACGACTAAGATCATGATACATTTTAGTGCCTCCCGGGTGTACCGCAAGGCGTGAGTGATGAAACTCCGGAAGTACTTCCTCTCTACAAGATCGGTACAAACAATGGTCTAGGTAACGTACACTCGATCCGGTGAACGCTCAAACCTTTCTTTCTTCCCATTGGAAATCTTAACTAATTGATTCCACATCACGGTCTCCTCGTTGTACCTCTATGACCTTACTAACCAAGGTAGGTTGAGCATTCAAAGTAAACAAGGTAGCACTCTCTCGGACCCACCCAAGTGCAAATCAAACTTGCCAATAACATCTAGCATATCCCATTCCGAATGGCCATACTTGCCAAACTACTCACAGATTTTTGACTTAAGCATCGGTCACCACATTGGCTTTCCCCAGATGATAGTGTAACTCAAAGTCATAATCCTCCATAAATTCCATCCACCTCCGTTGTCGTAAATTCAAGTCTTTTTGAGAAAACAAATACTTTAGACTCTTATGATTTGAGAAAACCTCAAACTTCTCACCATACAAGTAATGCCTCCAAATTTTCAAGGCAAAAATAACTGCCACTAATTCTAAATCATGGGTGGGGTAATTCTTCTCGTGAGTTTTCAATTGTCGTGATCCGTAGGCCACAACGTTTCCCTCTTGCAATAAGACACAACCAAGTCCATGCCCAGACACATCATAATAGAAAGTGTAATTCAAACCCCTTTCCAGAATTATCAAAACCGATACGGTAGTCAATCTAGTCTTAAACTCTTAGAATGACTTTTCACAAGCCTCATTCCACACAAATTTGATATCCTTTCTAGTCAACCTAGTCAAAGGTGCAGCTAGTCTAGAGAAGTCCTTTACAAAACGTTGATAATACCCCGCTAATCCCAAGAAACTTCGGATTTTGAAAATATTTTTGGGTTGTTCCCAATCCTATACGGCATCTATCTTTGAGGAGTCCACAGTCACTTCCTCTCTAGACACTACATGCCCCAAAAACTTCACATTCGTTAATCAAAACTCGCATTTTTCAAATTTGGCATATAATTGGTGCTCACTAAGTAAACCCAGCACCACCCGCAAGTGAGTCTCGTGTTCCTCTTCAAAGGTTGAATAAATCAAGATGTTGACCACAAAACGGTCCAAGTATTCCTGAAAAATTCTGTTCATCAAATCCATAAAGGAAGCCGGTGCATTGGTCAACCCAAAAGGCATTACAAGGAATTCATAGTGTCCATAACAAGTACAAAAGGCCGTCTTTTGAATGTCCTCCTCCCGGACTCTCCGCTGATGGTACCCCGATCTCAAATCTATTTTTGAGAAGCAACGAGACCCTCTAAGTTGGTCAAACAAATCATTTATTTTGGGTAGAGCATACTTGTTCTTAATCAGAACTCTATTCAACTTGCATTAATCAATACACAACCACAGTGACCCATCTTTCTTCTTCACAAAGAGAGCTGGCGCTCCCCAAGACGATGTACTAGGGCGAATGAAGCCCTTGTCTAAAAGTTCTTGGAGTTGAATCTTCAACTCATGCAATTTGGCGAGTGCAAATCTATACGGTGACATGGAAATCGGTGCCGTGCCAGGCACTAATTCAATGGAGAACTCGATCTCCCGGTGAGGTGGTAAACTAGTAAGATCTTCTAGAAAGACATCCGGGTATTCACAAACTACTCTTGGGAACTCAACACGAGCCCCGTTACTCTCACTATCCAAGAGAGTTGCAAGAAGGTCACTAAGCTTGCTCCTACTACGAGGGTCAACAACTGGTGACAAGGCTTTATCAACTCAGTTCCTCGAAAAATAGAAACCATCACCACCCAAAGTGCACATCGTAACTCTCTGACGATAATAATCAATCACAGCTTGATAAAAACACAACCAATCCATGCCTAAAATGACATCAAAACTCGACATATCTAGAAACACAAAAGCAAACAGAAGTCGACGCCGCGGCAACTTCTATTTCACAATCACGAAAACCCCAGTCTAAATCAACTGTACCTCTAAGAGTTGACTCTACTCTGAGTGGAGGCACTAACCATGCTACCTCTAACCCCAATGCAGAAGCAAATGTAGTAGATATAGATTAATGAGATGTACCCGTGTCTATTAATACATTAGCCAAAGAATTATACACACAAAAATACCTCTCACAACTAAGGATTCTGGCAACTGCTCTGACACGGTAACAGTATACACACGCCCCTGTGGCCCTTGATTGACTTGCTCCCTTTACGGAGCATAAGCTTGTTGTACTGACTAAGCCGAAGTGGCTCCCTGATTAACTCGCGAAGCTTGGATTGATTGAGCCTACTGGTGGCTCTGAGTCTCCCTCAACCCTGATGTGCTAGATACGCCTCCTAACTGTGGGCAAGTTCTTTTCATATGCCCTGGCTGACCATAATGATAACAATTAAACCCTTGACCTTTATTCTAAGACTGAGACTAACTTTGAGATCGATTAGGTGGTGGTAACATTAACTGCCCTTCTCTCTTCTGTGGGCATCAGAAGGATTTGTGACCCGTTACACACTTGATACACAAGAACCTACTCGATGCACTTTTTCCCGGACCCGCACTAGGCAAAGGAAAAGTGGATCTAGACTGCTGTGGTTAGGTCTAGGATGGATAGGTGTTCCTGCTCTTCTTGTTCTGCCTATAGTCTCCTTGAGATTTTTGGCCCCTAGACCTTGAACTCCAAAGCCTCTCCTCCGCCAGGCGGAAATTTCTACGTGTGTCGCCGTCTCCACAAGACGGTCATATTCCCGAATCATATTTCTGACAAACTTGAATATAATTTTTGTTTTCAATTTGTTTTCAAATTCAATGCAACGACGCTCTTCCGTTGCCACCAACTCTGGTGCAAATTTGGACAAACTAGAGAAGACCGCCTCAAACTCAGCCATGGGCATGTAAAGTTTTTGAGGTCTTTAAACTCTTGCCTCAATCTCTCCCTAGTAGTGGGAGGTATTTACTTATCTTGGAAAGTAACCGCAAAAGCTTCCCATGTCGGCTCCACTTTACCCTTGGCATATTTCCACCATTGACCTGCATCTCCCTTAAGGTAGTAACTCGCTAGAGTCACTCTTAGTTCACTATCTTCGATGTTAAGCATCTCAAATGTCTTCACAGTTTGTTCGAGCCACTCATCCGTTTTCTTATGCTCGGGACCACTATAGAATTCATTCGGTTTAGCCCAATAAGAACTCTCTAGTAAGGAAACTCGCCCTTGACTTTGCAGTGTTCTCTCAGGCTTGATTCTCTACCCTCAACAAGTTTACAGACTCCCTTAAAGCCCTTTCCATTTCTCGAGCTAGGGCCCCCATTACGGTTTGACCAGCTTGTCCCACTTACTTGGCCACATTAGCTCGGCCATATTAGCTTGGCCAAACCCTTCTTCTTGCACCGAAACCCTGTGGACCGGTACCTCATGCACACCTCAGTGAGCCCTACTATGCCACTACCACCACGGACTTGACCCCTTCCTGACATCCTAATAAAAGGACGCAAGAGAAATAATTTAGCACATTAACTCATATGTGCTCGTAACTCGACTCACACGCTCGACTACAACAATTCCATATATTTCTCTACTATATACACAATTCAATTTCACTCCACATAAGCACTTAGTCATGTAAACACATATGGACTATTCTTTTACGATGAAATTCTTCCCACGAAAAACCATGAATTCTTAGTAGAATGAGTATTGATCAAGTACCTTTCTAATGAGACCTCAAGGAATTTAATAGGCGCAAACAACATCCCAAAAGTCCAAATTCCATACCCATTTAGTCACATAAGCATGTTATCACATAGTCGAAAATACATAACACTTCCTAAGTATGCTAAATGAACCCATTGTGGTTAAACAACCACTTCCCATGAGCTCAAGTGTTCAAACACGATAGCTATGATACCAAGTTGTTACAGATCATGGGTACACCATGTCACCCAACAATCGGACCTATCACTTAGCCGCCAACCGACACCAACTGCAATCATTACCCCATGGGCAGAGAGAGTCTTGCTTGATGACACTACAAGCGAGAGTTCCCATATGTGATATGCTTGCACTGAAGTGACAGGTCAACTAGCTTTGATATCAAGTTGTAACGCCCCAAATTTCTAGCCCAAATGATAATACAACAATCATGGCTCTTTCAAGGAAAACCGAATATAAATCTCCAAACTTACATTACATGATACAATAGTTCTTCATGCAACAATACATTAATCCAACAACAAGTAAATAGACAAATAAATACCCCCAAGGGTTTACAAGTTTCCAAGGCTTGAGCTTGGTTACACAAAATGGTTATTCAAGTCTACACACATACAGCTCTTGGCTTACACACAAAGTCACGACAAAATGAGAGTCTCTTACTCTCAACACACATTTCCTCGTCTTTAGTTAGGCGACATCACCACATCTTTTCCTATACAAAAATCCCGTAGGGTGAGCATAAAGCCCAGTAGGAAATCCTTAACAAAGTATATACATTTTATACACGTCTCAAGAGATGAAATGCACATGCTATGCTATGCTCTTTTGAAAGAAATCACATCTTCATCTTTGAAAACCCTCATGCTCAATGATGTCATGCAATTTCAATTCTTCAAAACTTAACAATTCATTTCAAGAGCGGTAAATATGACTCTAGTAATCCCTAGGTCGGTGTCTGCAAGTAGACTATACAAGTACTACCAATTTGTCATTTTTACCAGTATTAACTGAAAGGCTTGACACCTATTCGCGCGGGTTTTCGATCTTTCACCCCGGAGTCTTAGGCCAACTTATTCAATATCATCTATACCACCTATCAAGACTTACCAACGTATTTACCCCAAAACCATTCCATGAAAATTTGTTTCTCAACATTCTTTTTCTCAATGCAAATTTTCAAATCAACTTTCAAAGTTTAATCTAATCAAATGAATTGATACGCCAATAACACAAGATGAATATAAATACTTTTGTGGAGAAGTGGTTTGGAAATACTCTTCTGGTCCTGGGGGACGCTCTTGATCCTCAAATAGACACCTGAAAGGAAATGAGCACTCCGGTCGGGAGTGTCGGAATTAGCACTCCGACGGACAAGTCAGTCTCTACTCTCTCTGGGTTACTTGTATTTTAAGTTAAGCATATTAATTCTCACATACCTTTCTTAGTCTGTTGTTCCTTTACTTATACTCGTTTTCTGCGCCTCGGGGCCAGGCCCACTTTTCACTCATTATCCTTTTATTTACTCGGCTCCATAGTTCAATAGATACTTGGCCTATCTATTGTATTCGGCCTCCTGATCGTGCAGGATAGAGCCGAGTAATATCTGTCTTCTAGAGTGTACGCTTCTGATTCTGCCATTTATCCGGCTCCCACAATTGCCTCCCAAACTCTCCATTGACAGTAGTTAATTGGTGTGTTTGGTTTCGAATTTGAAAAGTCAAGAGAGACATAAGTTAGGCGGCTTCACTTATCCCAATGTGAATGTTAGAACACACACGCCTTTCGGTAATCATTATACTTTCCCGCCTTATTCGTGCATCTCTCGCATTTATTACGATTTGAAACTCCAGTCCCTTCGAATGCATGCTTTTTTGAATATTTGAGCCTCCTGGATTGCCAGTCGGTATCCCTTCTCTGACTCGTGTTTTCTGCAACTCCTCTCCGTCTCTCCTTGTCTCCTTTGCCTCTCGTAAGTTTTCTTCTCTTCTCTTTGTAATCCTATTTTTCGTGTTTATTTTAGATTTGGCATACCCTTGAGTCCTCTCTAGAATGGATAAGCACTTGAAAGACCTCATTTCCGAGGGTCGTATTTCGGGGTTCCGACGACATTTTTCTATCCCTGATGATGTCTACCTATCTCTACTGACAGACAATACTCTTGATATGGAGATAGAGGATTAAAATACAATCGTCTTTCCTATCTTATCCATTGCGGAGAGCGGAGTCTGTTTTTCCTTACACCCATTCCTTAGGGCCGTCCTCCGCCATTGGGGTCTGATTCCTTTCCAACCCAATGTGAATTTTTTTCGAATCATCATGGGAATCGTAGAGTTGAACCGGCACCTTAGGATCAACCTTGGCATTACGGCCATTCGGCACTGCTATGCTTTAGCCAAATCCTCCAGTCGGCACGGGCACTACTTTCTCAGGGCCAAGGACACTGACCATCACTTGGTAACCATGCTTGCTAGCTCTGGCAAACGAGTTGATAATGTAATAGTCAATGTTCGAGGCAATTGGGAATTGGGCGAAGGCGAAGATCGTTTAGACCCCATATCCAGATGGAGGGGTGAACCAGGTTACCGTGTAACTTCTCATGTTTATTGATCTTTCTTTTACTCGACTTTTTCTCCTAGTCTAATCCTTTGTTTATGCAGGCAATAAGTTGAAGAAAATTTTGACTTCGGCCGATGAGGCAATCCTCGCGGAAATTAAGACTGCACTCAAGTATTTTGGCCGTCCCAACGTACAGAAGCAAGGAAGAGCCGCCCATATACTCCTACGGTACGAGCCTACTTATACTACGTTCTCGGCCGCGGACAACATTTCGATCCCAACCGACGAACAGCATCTTACAGCTCTTGTCTTCTCCAGCTTCAAGACCCTTAGGCAAATTGGTTTCGAAGCATCTGATTCGGAGCGAGATGTAGAGCCGGTGGTCGAGGTAGTTGCCGAACCAACGAGAGAGTTTGCTGCGGAGGCCGAGCAAGTTGATGAGGCTCTAAACTCAGCGTTTGAAGCAGCCGATCTTATCTAGCCTAACTCACAATCCACTTCAGGTCGGCGGGAGTTTTTCTTTAGAGATATTTTCACTGGTTTAGAAGATCTGCCCGGCTCCTATTCTGAGGGTATGGCGAAGGAATCTCTTTCTCAACTGGCACGAAAAAAAGAATCTTTGGCGTTTGGCGCCTCGTCAAGGCGAGGCCGTTACTTCCAAAGCTGCCCTCCCTGAATCATCCGAGTCGGTTGTGGTTGTTGAAACGGCTCAAATTGTTTCTGTTGAGACGGAACGGTCAGTTGAATGTTTGACTCTAGAGGCCGATAAGGGTAAGGAAAAGCGACCTGCCAATTTTGAGGCCATCTCTGAAGAAATCCCAACTGAAAAACGGCCGCGCTTAGAGGAGTCGGACGTGGTTATGCCTTTTGTGGTTCAGCCGAAGATAAAAAATGTGCCGATCTCCTCTGACGCATCGGCTTTGAAAGACCTAGCCGTGGCGTTGAGCCTGGCTTCGTCAGTCTCGTTGCCGGCTGACAAGGCGGCTTTCTGCTCGGAGTCGGACGTGTTAGCAATTGCATTGGCCGCTCAGACAGCTCTTCTGGTATATATCTTGATCTTATCCTTTGCGTTTCTGCGTATATTTGTTTTGGTTTTAACATTACATTTCTGAGACGATCGGCAAGATAAGCGAGATAGAGGCGTTAGCTACGGCCCGTCGAAGAAATAGGCCGTTTAAGATCGGAGGTGGAGAGCGAAAGGAGTAGGGCCAACTTTGAGGCGGCAAGGGCGACGATGGAGAGTGCAAGGGCGGAGGCTGAAATGGAGAGAGTGAAAAATGCTGAAGAGCAGAGATTGGTGGCTGAGCAGAGGGCAAGCGCGAGCGATGAAGTGCCCAAGTCAGCCCAAGAGGTGATTGCCAAGCTGGAGAATGAATAGGAAGAATTGAAGAAGGCAAAATAAAAAGCTGACTCCGAGATTTCTAAGGCGTACGAGGCCGGTCAAGATGCCACCCTTGAAAGCTACGCGGAGCAAGCTCCTAAATTTGAAAACCGGGGATTCAAGCACGGCTGGCTTAAAGCCCTTGCTGCTGCAAATGTGACATTAGTAATGCCAATTCCATATGAGCAAGTGGACATCGAGCCGCTGGAGTTTGACCCCGAGGACCCTGAGGATTGATTTAGGACGCCACACTGGTTGTTTTTGCCTAGGATTTTCAATGTATTTTCTTTTATTTTATTGTTACTTAGGGTGATCTTCATGTATAAAGTGATACTTTGTCTGTATTCAGTTTATCAATGAAATTTTCCCTTGTTTTGTGTTATTCCTGTACTTAATTGAATGAATAGTCAATTATTCTATAAATGAATAGACAATTATTCTTTTAAAAAGACAGATGATTCAAAAGTTGGGAGATATTCATGATTCAGATTTAAGGAATCTGCCCTTGCCCCAGATATGAACTGGACCGCCGAATGAGTCTGGTTCGTGAAATGGCTGAGGTACAATCCTTTCGGCAATCAATCGGCATTGGGTTTAAATACTTGGCCGATCATATTAATAAATCTGCCCTTGCCCCAGCCAGTGTATGAGCTTCATAAGCCGAATAGGACTCGTTCATGGAATGGCTGTGGCATAAATCGATCGGCATTGGGTTTAAATACCTGGCCGATCAGATTAATAAATCTGCCCTTGCCCCAGCCAGTGTTTGAGCTTCATAAGCCGAATAGGACTCGTTCATGGAATGGCTGTGGCATAAATCGATCGGCATTGGGTTTAAATACCTGGCTGATCAGATTAATAAATCTGCCCTTGCCCCAGCCAGTGTTTGAGCTTCATAAGCTAAATAGGACTCGTTCATGGAATGGCTGTGGCATAAATCTTCCCTTGTCCAGCCAGTGTATGAGCTTCATGAGCTTCATAAGCCGAATAGGACTTGTTCATGGAATGGCTGTGGCATAAATCGATCGGCATTGGGTTTAAATACTTGGCCGATCAAATTAATAAATCTGCCCTTACCCTTACCCCAGCCAGTGCATTTTCTTCATAAGCTGAATATGACTCGTTCATGGAATGACTGTGGCATAAATCGATTGGCATTGGGTTTAAATACCTGGCTGATCAGATTAATAAATCTGCCCTTGCCCCAGCCAGTGCATGAGCTTCATAAACCGAATAGGACACGTTTATGGAATGGCTGTGGCATAAATCGATCGGCATTGGGTTTAAATACCTGGCCGATCAGATTAACAAATCTACTCTTGCCCCAGCCAGTGCTTGAGCTTCATAAGCTGAATAGGACTCGTTCATGGAATGGATGTGGCATAAATCGATCGGCATTGGGTTTAAATACCTAGTTGATTAGATTAATAAATCTGCCTTTGCCCCAGCCAGTGCTTGAGCTTCATAAGCCGAATAGGACTCGTTCATGGAATGGCTATGGCATAAATCGATCGACTTTGGGTTTAAATAAAGGAACTTGCCCTTGCCTCAGATATGAACTAGACTACCGAATGAGTCGAGCTTGTGAAATGGCTGAGGCACGATCCTTTCGGCTTAAGGCCAAGGGGTTTAGCCGACTCGAGTGGAGAGCCATTAATCGTTTGAATTAAGGGATTTGCCTTGGTTAGGGGTGAAGCTGGAAAGCCGAAATTCGGTGGCTTACAGAATGCGTGCATTAGTGAGGTCGCCTCGGGAACAGGGTGCACCCATGAATTATTTAGAGAGGGGGTTTTGTCCAAACAAAACTCAACCCTATACGAGGAACTAAACAAAACTCAACCCTGCAGCGAAGAGTGAATGTCTAACAGGTTATTCTTCAATAGCAAAGGGGAAGGCGAGACACTGGCGAAGCTGGACTCGATGAATCGAGCTGTCGAACTTCCCCGAACGGGGGCTAGAGCATCTGCTGAGCATGAAGGCATCATTCTCCTCGTCGACAAAGCCGGTCACCCAGAAGGGAGAAACGCCAACGAAGCAGTTCCCTTTATCCGCGCAGTGAAGCCAGTGGGCCACCACGCCCGTTGAGCTTTGCAGTTTTTATCGATAACAAACCGATGATGGAGGCGAATTCAATCATCCTAGATCCAAATGTGGTAGTAGAATTTGCGCGACAGATTTTTCCGCCAGAAGTTCAGTAGTAGATGGTTAGTCAACGAGACTTCGAAGTGTTCCGAAAGGGCATTCATGGGGCGGTGAAGGGGCTATACATCTCCTACGAAATTGATATGTGGCTTCGTGCTACTCGATGGGAGATAGAGCAGAGGGACGAACTTATTCGAAGCCTAGAAGCTCGCGTGGAAAAGGCCGAGCGTGAGCTGAGAAAGATCAAAGCTGGTGGGGAGCAGTCGGCCGGAAAGTCTAACTCGATCGTGGAAGAAAGGGTGACACAACGGCTAATAAGTCATGCGATCGCCGATCGGGATACGGCTAGCATGTTTGCGATTGAGTCCGCCAAGGCTAAGGCTTACGAAAAAGGCTTCCATGAAGGCCGGAAGGTCAAAATAGAAAAAACCAGGAAAAAACTCGCCAAGGAGGTCTGCCGATGCAAAAATTGGGGATTTCGGCATGGGTGGATCGAGGCATTGAAGGCTGTGGATACCCTCCGTGTAGCAGGTGTTCAATCGGCTTCACCGTTATATCATCGCCGCAATTTTCCCTTTGACGTGTACGAGATAGAGAAGAGTGACGATGAAGGTGGCGCTACATAAACTTTTATATAAAAATAAATACATTTTGTATTCATTTATTGTTTAATTAACAATGTATTCGAAAGTAGTTTAATGAGGACATATATTTTTCAGAATGTTTTTGTTGTTGTACCAACTATTTTATGAGTGGATTTAATTGTGATATTATGATCTTTTTATTCCAACTGTGATAGTATGAAATTATACTTGTTTGATAAAATGACCATGACCATGACCATGACCATGAAAATATACATAGTTCGCTGAAACGTAAATTGCGCAAGGTGCCGCGAATTCGGCCCAAACATATGAATACGGCTGTCGGAATTCGGCACATCATTCGACCCAGGCTCGCCAGTGTCATGCGCTAATGGTACTCCGAATACGGAGTCTTAATCGGCCCAAAGGTGTCATGTACCAACGGGGCTCCGAATCCGGAGACTTATCTTGGCCAATCATGACATCCACGAAGGGCGCTCCGAATCCGGAGTCTTACTCAGCCCAAAGGTGTCAAGCACCAATGGGGCTTCGAATCCGGAGACTTGCGCTCCGAATCTGGAGTCTTACTCGACCTAAAGGTGTCATGTACCAACGGGGCTCCAAATTCGGAGACTTGTGCTCCGAATCTGGAGTCTTAATAGGCCCAAAGGTGTCATGCACCAATGGAGCTCCGAATCCGGAGACTAGCCAATCGTGATATCCACGAAGGGTGCTCCGAATTCGGAGGCTTTATCAGCCCAAAGACGTCATGCGCCAATGGGGCTCCGAATTCGGAGACTTTATTTGGCCAATCGTGATATTTACGAAGGGCGCTCCGAATCCGGAGGCTTTTATTGGCCCAAAGACGTCATGCACCGATGGGGCTCCGAATCCAGAGACTTTATTTGGCCAATCGTCATATCCACGAAGGGCGCTCCGAATCTGGAGGCTTTTATCAAAAATCTTTTGAACTGGATTGCACAATGAGTAAACAGGAATCTTTGCATTACAAAAGTGGAATGTGTACATGGTGAGCCATTTAGAACTAATACCATTCCCTATAGGTCGGGTTTAATGATAGAATTTGTGCAAGTGCGTTGAATTCCATGGCCGTGGCAGACTCCTTCCAGACATGTCTTTGAGCCGATATGCCCCTACTCCTGCGATCGAATCAATCTGATAGGGCTCGTCCCAGTTTGGGCCCAATTTTCCATTCGCCGATTTCTTGGCAACTGGAAGTACCTTCCTTAGGACTAACTCTCCTGGTGTGTAGCAACGCAGCTGAACACGTTGATTATATGACTTGGCAAGCTGCTGCTGGTATCGCGCCATGGATGCAAGGGTACAGTCTCTTCTTTCTTCGATCAGAATCAAATCCAAAGCCAGCATCATGTCATTTCGGCCCATATCAAAAACTTGCGATTTCAGAGTTGGGTGACCGATCTCCAGGGGTATGATTGCCTGGGTTCCAAAGCATAGAGCAAATGGCATTTCTCCAGTGGATCGCTTCGGCGTAGTTCGATGAGCCCACAATACACTCAGCAATTCTTCGACCCATTTGCCTTTAGCTTTCTCCAGCCTCTTCTTGATGCCATCTAAGATGGATTTGTTAGAGGTTTCGGCTTGCCCATTGCTTTGTTGGTAAGCCGGTGTAGAAAAGTAAGGCCAGATACCATACTTGCTGTACAGCTCTCGGTAGATGCCACAATCAAACTGGGTGCCGTTGTCTGAAATAAGACCTCTTGGAATGCCGAATCGTGTTATGATATTTCTCCATACAAAGCGCTTAACATCAGCATATCGAATGTGCGTTAATGCCTCCGCTTCAACCTAGTTTGTGAAGTAATCTGTCGCGACGATCAAGTATCGCTTGTTCCCTGGGGCCCTCGGCAATGGGCCTACGATATCAAGACCCCACTGTTCACATTTCTTCACATAGCATTCGGCATCCTCTCTCATTGTCGGCCAATAATACCCCTGTGTTATAGCTCGATGGGCCAAAGAGCGCCATCCAGAATGGGCACCCCAACTGCCTTTATGTATTTCAGTCAGAAGCTCTTCGACTTTTTCCGGGTGTACACATTCCAAGTATGGACCGGCAAGGGATTTTTTTATAAAGCTTTCCTTGCGGATCCAAGTAGTATCGCAGGGCTTTGTTTCGCAGTTTGTGCGCTTCTTTCTTGTCCGCTGGGAGCTATTCAGAAGATAGGAATGCAGCGATGGGATCCATCCAAACTTGGTCCAGATTCTATGACGTTGAATTGGACTTCCTCCGAAGGGCCGGTGCTCGGCTCTGGGATGAATCCTACTTCGATGGTCCGTTTAATCTCTGAGTTAATGGGGGAGGCAAGGCAAGCCAGGGCATCTGCATGTGTGTTCTGATCACGTGTTATCTGATTCAATTCATGATGGTCAAATTTTGCCAGCAAGGAGTTAGCCGTTTTCATATATGCCGCCATATAGTCGTTTCTTGCCGCGTACTCCCACTTTAGCTGGTTGATCACCAGTTTTGAATCGCAAAATATAAGCAAGCGTCGAGCACCTAGAAGATGTGCGTTCCGCAAACCGGTTAGAAGGGCTTCGTATTCGGCTTCGTTATTTAATGCTTTGAAGTCGAGTTTGACGGCCTGCTCGATTATTGCACCGTCGGGAGCCATGATTACTACTCCTGCCCCATTGCCCCGTTGATTGGATGATCCATCACAGTACAACTGTCAAATGTCCCCAACATAAATTCTCCAGGTCGGCTTAGGTTGAACTTCGTCAGACTTGAAGTCGGCAAGACCCCCAGTGAATTCGTCCACAAAGTCGGCAAGCATCTGTCCCTTGATGGAGGTTCTAGGTGGAAACTAAATATCGTACTGTCCGAGTTCAAGAGCCCACTTTGAAACGCGTCTTGATGCTTCCGCACTGCATAGTACTGATCGGAGGGGGTAATCTGTTAGCACCCCGATGCTGTGCCCTTGGAAGTAATGCATTAGTTTTCTCGCCGCCATGACTAGGGCTAGAATGAGTTTCTCTAGCGGCAGGTAGTGTGTTTCGGCGTCGACCATTGCCTTGCTCACATAATACACTGGCTGCTGCTTGCCCAGCTCTTCCTTAATTAGTACGGCGCTGATGGCCCGGTCGAAAACTGCCAGATACAAGATGAGTGGGTCGCCTGCCGAAGGTGTTATCAAGAGTGGAACTGATCAGAGGTAGGTTTTGAGACCGTTGAAAGCGGCTTCGCACTTGGCGAACCATTCGAAAGCCTTACCCTGCCGCAGTGTATGGAAGAATTATCGGCAGCGATCTGTAGATCAACTAATGAACCTGTTGAGTGCGGCGGCCATCCCCATCAACTTTTGAACCTCTTTTACTGAACGAGGGGAGCCGAGTTCCAAAATTGTTGTGATTTGCCTTGGGTTGGCCTTGATTCCTCGGTGGTTGACAATGTAACCTAGGAACTTGCCAAAGTCGATCCCAAATGCACGTCTGGAAGCATTCAGCTTCATTTTATATTTGCGTAGAATGCTGAATGTCTCCTCCAGATCGGCTATATGATTCTGCTCTTCCTTGGATTTGACCACCATGTCGTCAATGTATACTTCCATAGTGTGGCCGAGTTGCTCTTTAAACATGGTGGTGACTAGTCTCTGATAAGTTGCCCCTGCATTCTTCAGCCCAAAAGGCATAACCTTATAGCAATAGGTTCCTTTTGGGGTGAGGAATGCAGTTTTGTCTTGATCCTCTAGATGCATGGCAATTTGATGGTAGCCTCTGTAGGCATCGAGGAAGCTCATGCGCTGATGACGTGCTGTAGCATCTACCAGTCCCATTCTTCTTCTTCACAACCACAGTATTAGAGAGCCATATACGGTAGGTCACTTCCCTGATTGCCCCGGCGTCAAGTAACCGGTCAACTTTTTCAACAACTGCAGCAGTGTGCTCTGCGGCTGATCGCCGGCTTTTCTAAATGATTGGCTTGCATTTAGAGTTAACATTTAAACAGTGTTGCGAAACAGACGGATCTACACCAGGCATCTTATATGGAGTCCACGCAAATACATCATGGTTGCCGAGTAGGAAGGAAACTAGCTGTTGTCTGTCGGCTTGATTGAGGGAGGCGCCGACCATAAAGAACCTGTCTGGGTTGCCGTTGATTTTAACTCGATCTAGGTCTTCCGTGGCCTTTTCACTTGGGAGCTGCCCAACATCATCGAGGCTCTCCTGATTCGGTACCTCAATGGAATTGACTTCCAACTCCTTCGGCGTCTTTCTAGCAAGGACATAGCATGCTCGTGCTGACTTTTGTGAACCACGAATTTGCTCAATGCCGCGTGCTGTCGGGAAGCGAAGCAGTTGATGATAGGTGCTTGGCACAGCCTGCATAGTATGCAACCAAGTCCGCCCCATGATGAGATTATACGACGATGGCAGCTTCACGACCAAGAACTCCATATCTACTGTTCGGGAGCCCGCTCGAACGGGTAGTGTGATTTTTCCCAACGGGTACTTTGGATTGGCGTTGAAGCCGAATAGTGGATAAGGGGCCGGGGAGAGATCCAATTTAGAGAAGCCGTGTTTGGTGAATGTTTTGTAGTACATAACCTCCGATGTGCTCCCTGGGTCAATGAGTACGCGCTCAACTATGAATCAGTTTACGTGTAACTCAATTACCAAGGGATCGATGTGGGGAAGTGTCACTCCGGCCAAATCTTAATCATCAAAAGAAATGCTTGCAGCTTCATGGGGCCGTTTAGCCGGAGTGAGTTGATTTTGAGGATCGGGATTCGACTGAATCGTATGCATCGAGGATGAAATTGGTAGGGTGTATATCATGTGGATCACGCCGAGTAGAGGGGAATCTTGTCTTAAGGCTATTGCTTTGGTTGAGTTGCCTTTTCGGACATATTGTTGTAGCCGACCATCTTGCACCAATTCCTCTAGGTGATCCTTCAATGCATAACAACTATCAGTTTCATGGCCATGATCCTTGTGATACTCGTACTGCCTATCCCGTCTTCTAGTATCGGGAGGTCCCACCATTTTTTACGGCCACTTGAAGAACGGAAGATGTTAGATTTTGGACATGACTGTGCTGATCGGCTCTGACAACTCAGTATATTTCTTGTTGGCACGCCTTGTGCGCTTGCTGTCGACTTGTAGCTGTTTATTCGCTCAGTGGAAGCATGGGTCACTTGATCGGCGAGAATCCCGTCTCTTATCTCGTTTTGCCCGATGCCGTGGTTCAGGGCTTTGAGGTGCTACAGAATTTAATGGCTGAGCAATTTCAGTAGGAGCCATCTTGTTGGCCACATTTCTGGCTTTAACCCGCAAGGCATCATCTTCCACTTTACAGTATTCTTCAACTTTCTTCATCAACGACCAAACTATTTTGGGGGGCCGTCTGGTCAAAGAGCTGCGAAGGGCACTGTCGAGATACAGCCCCATCTTGAAGGCGGTGATGGCCATGGAGTCATTGCAAGCATCGTCTACCAGATTGAAACATTCCCAATACCGTGCCTGTCACACCCCAAACCTGCCCCTAAAAGTTTGGGCATGACCTATTCATAACTGGACATGTAACCTGATGTACAACCTATGGGCCTTATCGGAAGCATAAAACACGAACATAACATAGATACAACATATACCATTGAGCTATTTCTAATATGCCAGGATCTCATACATCATATACTTCATCAAAAACGGACAAAGTTAAAAACTAAATCCCTAAATATCGGTTACATACTCATACATATACAGTCCCAGCCCAATGATTGGGCGTATACAAAAATAAACATAAAAGTTACATACATCAACCTTAGATGGACACTCAACAAGCAAGCTACATTTTAACAGCTTAACGAGATAAGTACAGTGCCTGGACACATGAGGGTTGACACAAGGAAGCGGACATCTTGTCTAGGACCGACCACCTGATTGGTGACCTACAGAGACAGACATAACAAAGAGTGAGTCAGGCTCAGTGAATAGTAATACATAAATAAAATGACATTTAACTTGTAACATAATGCAGAGTTCATATAGCTAGTCTGAATCTGTGCTAAGTACATGACGGCCTCAGGCCCAATCCTGCAACACAAACATCATAGAAATAATGGCTATAAGCCCTTGAAACATGGTGGCACGAGGCCCTTGAAACACATGTCACGAGGCCCTTGAAACATGTGGCGTGAAGCCCTTGTACATATGGCACTAAGGCCCTTGAAAGGTTGGCATAAAGCCCTTGAAAGTGGCATGAAGCCCTTGAAAAGTAGCATGAAGCATACTTAAACTTGTAACATATACTTGAAACATACCTGAAACATCCTTGAACTCGTAATATACTTGAAACCATACTGGAAACATACTTGAACTTGTAATTTACCTGAAACCATACTTGAAATATACTTGAGACCATACTTAAACCATACTTGAAATATACTTGAATTTACAACATACGTAAACTTGTAACATGCGTATTCTTGGAACATACATAAACTTATAGTATACTTGGACTCGTAGCATACATGAACTTATAACATATTAAACTTGTATATACTTGAACTTATAAATTTACTTAATCTTGTGCATACTTGAACTTTTCGCATATATCAACTTGTAATATTCTTGACTTATAACATACGTAATCTTGTAAACATACTTAAAAACATACTTGAATACTTACTTGAACTTGAAACATTCTTGAAATACACTTGAAATATACTTAAAACACACTTGAAATATATCTGAAACATGCTCGAACTCGTAACGTACTTGAAACATAATCATTCATTAATTCAAACGTAACATATGATCACTAAAACATTTCTTGTTGTATCATGTCGTTCTCATACATTTGACAATGAGGATCTACTTCACGTTTTCATGAGGGTTATACAATAATGTTAAGCTTGCACTTACGTCGTAAATTTTGAATAACTTCTAATGCATATGGATACACATAGCTATTTTTATAATTGCTTGAAATTCGTTCTTCAAGGATGAACATATGTAGGTAGTCTAATTTCGTATAACTTTGTAGGACGACCTTGTCAGTTCACACTTTCACAATTTGGCCCTTGGTCTGAGGGGTTCACACCTTCACAATGGCCTTTGGGTTTCATAGATTTACAAGTTCACAAGTTCCTTTGATGTTTTCATAATTCATAATGTTCCTCACACAGCATACATGTTAGCATAATTCGTACAACGAAGATCATAACGTCAATAATAATAATTAGTAACGGATAAAGGTACATCAAGTACTACTACTCACAGTGTTGTGGCGGGACGCAACTTCCTCCCAGAGTGCACCCTATATACATAGAACTCACAATTTAGTTCAACCTCTTCTTGCATTCACATTTCAATCGTTAACTTCCAGTACATTAAGAAGCACTTTAAATAATTCAAACATTAATTTCAACCATCCTAGAGGGCCAAACAGGTCAAAAGAAACATTCCATGTTTTTTGCCTTGAAATTTGAGCCCCGTGACGCGGCGTAATTCTCCCGTGACGCGTCGCGATGATGCCCCAAGACGTGCGGTTTAGACAGTGTTCAACGCCCAAAATTGCCCCACTTGCCGCACGTGCGGCGATTCTGCCAAAAATCTGTCCGAACTTCTCCAAAAATCCAACTCTTTGATGGATTCAACAAGGTCTAAAATAGATCTTTAAAGTCATAAAATATGGTCTAAACATCATGGATTTTAGAAGACTTAACATGTGGACATATAATTCCATAGTCAAACATAAATCTTAACAAAGTGTTGCAACTCAATTCTTGTTCATGAGCATAACATAAACATGGAGAAGTTTATACAATAAGATCATCCAAGTTCATAATTGGGCATATCATGCATAGATGAAGGATAGGATGAACTGAAACTCTACATCAAACCAACATCAACACATCTTCTCATTTACTTTCATACACATCCCATATCAAAGAAATTTCTACCCATACTTCAAATATTCCTAGCCAAGACAAGAGAGGAGGGAATTAAAGTGTAATCTACATCAAATTTACATACCTTGAGTTTAAAGTCTCTCAAATTGTCTCTAAATTTCTAACCCTTGATCTTGAAGTTCTCCTTTCTAGCTCTTTTCTCCCTACTCTCACCCTTCCCTCTTCCTCAAAGATATTTTTGAACTAGAAATGCTTAAGTCAAATGGTTAAGAACACATAGATATACTTATAAGAAATGAATAGGACAAAACTCAATCGTTTAAGCATCCCGAATTGAAATTTCACAGAAACGCTTAATATTACTTAAAAATCATGCTGATCATCTATGTGAAATCAATTTCAGATAATTAAGCTGTTAAGGCCTCCAATTTCTGATCCAAACATTCTAATAGAACAGATGCATTTCTTGTTCAACAGATAGACTTTCTTAACATAGCATAATAAGCACATAATTGCACATAATAAGGGACTAGAAGTGTACCATAAAACATGTATGAGGGTCGGGTTATTACAGCGCTGAATATGCATGAAGGGTTTTCCCCGGTTGAATCTGCATCGCCTAGAGGGAATCGACTTGCTTTGGTTGGACCTCATTAGTGATAAACCTTGCCCTAAAGGATTTTTGGAGTTGGTGGAAGCTTTTAATCGAAGCCAGCTCCAGTTTATAATACCACCTGACAACTAGTGGTCCTAAACTGCTCGGAAATATTCTGCACATGAGAGCCCCGTCATTTGCACGCAGCGTTATGGCTTGCTTATAATGGCAGATGTGATCGGTGGGGTCTGATTTACCGTCGTACAAGGTGAATGATGGTGCTTTGAATTTCTTGGGTAGCATTGCCTTTGCAATCCGTCGTACAGAGGAATCGTGCTGGTCTTTTTCATCTGAACTGTTTCTTCTTCGCTTATGCCTTATACGGGGACTCTCTTCAGAAGAATTGGTAGTTTCAGGTCACCCCTTCTTCTTGGGCTCCAGGGATAATGAGTCTGAGTTGCTATCAATGTCGTCTTGTCGGGCTCGAGGTCATCGACCACCTGCCCTCGGAGGTCGTTCCGGATCTAGGCGTACAACTTGTTTCGACTTCGCCACTTCCAAGGCCAAATCTTGACGGAGATGTTCGTTTTCAGTGATCATGTTCTCCAACCTCTGTTCGTTTTGCTTTGCTTGTTCCATGATCGCCTGCATTGTCTCATGCTCCGAAGTTAAAGGTCAGGCGAAGTTCAAGGCACGTCTTGCGGCGATAGTCTCCGAGCCAAACATGTTTGTTGGAGTGAGGTCGTCTCTTTGCGTGGTTTCATCAATGACTATCGGAGGGTCTTCTGTTACACCTGCAATGGATATATTTGAGTATTCCCACAGACGGCGCCAATTGTGGAGAAGTGGTTTGGAAATACTCTTCTGGTCTTGGGGGACGCTCTTGATCCTCAAATAGACACCTAAAAGGAAATGAACACTCCAGTCTGGGGTGCCGGAATTAGCACTCCGACGGACAAGTCAGTCTCTACTCTCTCTGGGTTACTTGTATTTTAAGTTTAGCATATTAATTCTCACATACCTTTCTTAGTCTGTTGTTCCTTTACTTATACTCGTTTCCTGGGCCTTGGGGCCAGGCCCACTTTTCACTCATTATCCTCTTATTTACTCGGCTCCATAGTTCAATAGATACTCAGCCTATCTATTGCATTCGTCCTCCTGATTGTGCAGGATAGAGTCGAGTAATATCTGTCTTCTAGAGTGTACGCTTCTGATTCTGCCATTTATCCGGCTCCCACAACTTTTATTCCAATTCATCATCCAAGGAATAACACAATTCCCTCTTCTTAAGTATCCTCAACAATTAGTCATTTCAAGACTATTTCAATAATTTCCAAAATGAACAACAATTCTCATATTCCCTGAAATTCATCATTTATATAAATATAAATAAGAAATTTTCCAAACATCCATTTATTTTGACACACAAAATAAATATAACAATATCATTTATGGATTTTCAGTCTCTTAAAAAAAAATCTCCAAATTCTAGGTTTTCTCACCAAAACTATACAACTCAAATCTTTTGAAAGAAAACTTTCCAAAATCATCTTTTCTTTAATCAACGAAGATCAAAACCCATAAGATCATTTTAAAAGAACAAGATACAAACCCACTTTCAAAATTGCTCAACTTCTTGAATCAACAATCAATTTTCAAAGCTATCGAAAGATGATTTCGAAAATCATATAGATCTTACAAAAACATATATATAACTCTAAGAAAATCCTTAGCCTAAGTTTTGAAGAAGAAATGAGATGAAACCCCCAAAATCAACAGTGTCGAAACTCGATCTTCACCGCACACAACGAAGCCCTCGAGAAGTTAACCAACTTTGATGAAGAACCTATGGAAGAACTCTAATGGATCTTGAGAAATCAAGGTTTTGATCCAATTTGGCGTAGGGAAACATAGAGACAAGGGAGAGGAAATGTATTTAGAGAGATATACAAAATTGATCTGAAATATCTAATTCACTAACTGATATAACATGGTCCGCTCGAGCATGAAAAGTCCCGCTCGAGCGATGAATACACCTTCCCAGTACTTTTGTAGATAGGTCAAACTTTTGGAACCAAACATTCTCTGTTTGAGCGCATTAACAGCCGCTCAAGTGGACAAGTAACTTCGAATGCATTTTGTATTTTTGCTTCGGGGGCGTTGCCCTTCGATTCCGCTAGGGCACTGCCCTCGAACCCGCCAAGGGGCGCTGCCCTCTGGACCCCTGCAAGCTGACCAGGCAGCTTGATCCTCGACCGGTCCAATCGAAGTGACAAAACATGAAAGAATGATCGAAATCAGGATCGCTGCAGAGATAATAGATGTGAGAGAGAGAGAGAGAGAGAGAAGAGAAGAGAAGAGAATATATTCAAATGAGGGTAATGGATAGTTAAGGAGTTAATGGTCTATTTAAAAAGTTAAAAGGGCTTATGAGTAATTAATTTCATTTAATGGGACTGGCCAGTAGATATCCCATAAATTTTCGACTCAATTAGTTTCTTCAAGATTGACTTGAGATAATTTGTGAGTTAAAGAGATAGTTCTAAGTGAGAATTTATATATTTTTTTGATTATTTTTTTGTAAAGTATATTATTTAAAATTTATTTTTTTCATTCTTGAAATAAAAAATTATTTATTAAATATTTAAATTTATTTTTTTATATTTTGGGGGCTAATTGATTTTTAAGGTATAGTTTAGGGGGTAAAATAAAATTCCAAATGAACTTTATGTCACATTAGCAAGTTCCATTTGATTGTAAATAGAAACAGAGGACGTGGGGTAAATTAATCAAATTTGAAAAAGTTTAGGGGTCAAATTAAAATAATACAAAGTTTGGGTGCCAATTTGATTTTCATGTAATAGTTTAGGGGATAAAATGATATTTCCTCCAAATAATAAGTAAACAAACTATCCAAAAAAAAAAAAGTAAACAAGTTGTAACAAAATATCACTTAAATATCACTTTTCTCGCATTTTTGGTTATGAAATTACTAATCAAACTTCCATAATCCAACTTATTAACTAAATATTTTTCAATGGATAAAATTACTAATCCATTTAATCTTTGTTGTGACATAATTGACTGAAGGTAAAATTTAATTAATTTTAAATTTGAAATTTGAAATTTGAAATTTTTTCCAGAAATAATTGTAATTGATGTAATTAATCATATCTAATACACTATCCATAAATTTGGGAAACAATTATCCATTAATTTTAAATAACTCATCATATCAATAAGCTTTTTGATTTTTTTTTTTTTTTTTTACGTGCTCGGGCCAAAAATCCAATTTTGAATTTCGTTTGACCAAATCTCACACCCCGAAAATTTACACAATAAAGATTCATCAACATCTATTGTTTAATGTAAACATAAGTCAATCACAATATTAACGTCATCATCAAATCTCCAACATTTGTAATTTAATAACCATCAAGAGATTTACAAAAGAATGTCCTACATGTGGCTATATATTCAACATTCCTAGAATATAAATATATAGCATGTAACAAGGAAGTTTAGTACGAATTAATGCCCTTAAGGGCTACAAATTCCAAGGCTTAAACCCAGTTACACAAAAGTGGTTTCAAACCCATACACATAAAGCCCTTGGCTTGTCAAAAATAATTACAACAAAAGGAAAGAGCCTTGTGCTCTCAAAACATATCTCCACGCCTCAAACTTGGCGAGATCACCACATCCTTCCCTACATAAAATCTCATAAGTGTGAGCATAAAGCCCGGTCGGAAAACCTTAACAAAGTATATACATTTTATACAATCTCATGGGATTAATGCATATGACAAACCATGTTCAAAAACAAATATCTTTATCTTTTGAAACTTTTGTGCACAATGCAATCTTGAAAATTTAACAATTCAATAATTTCAATGTAGTTCAACGGCGCGATAAACACGACTCGGGTTGTAACGCCCCCAAAATAATACAATAAATACAACCCATAAGTGGGAAGATAATAGAAATAATGTGCTTTCATTCATCAGAGTTCGTATACAAAAGATAACACATGCGATATATATTCACAAATGTTCATTCTGAATCTACAGCATGTGTTACAATGACAGGAGAATTGAAAACTAAACAAGTAATAATATGCCCTATAGGCTTACATCTTTCTAAGTCGTTACTTGGTTACAACAAAATGAGCATACCTCAATACAATTAAAGCCCTTAGCTATACAAAAATAATATAACAAAATAAAGAGCTTTTGCTTCCTAAAAGTCCTTCCAAACTATTGCTTTGGCAAAGGCATATCACCGACACCTGAAAATGGCTTTTCGCAAACAGGGTGAGCCAAAGCCCAACAGGAATAATCTAACACAATATATAAGATTTAACAAAGATATAAGTATAATGTGCATATACAATGCCTATAACAAAACATTCACATTTTATATCATCATGAAATACGAAGTTCACATCTTATTTCACTTTCCTTTAATTCATTTCAATTCTTTTGCCAAGTTCATTATCTTTCAACAACCCATTTGAGACTACAACTCAGTGGTTATCTAATCAACACAATTACCACACAAACACTTCAATCTGCCATTTTACAGAAATTTCATCCGTGGGATTGGCACCCATGTATATACGAGATTTCGAGACTTTTACCCTGGACATTTCGGCTAACTTAATTTCAATGGAGTCAATCCTCTATCTCCTCCCAAACAATGGAGTACATTTCATTTCTTCTCCTAAACATCATACATATATAATGTATTTAAAACATAGTCAAATTCAATGACAACCAACATTAGATTAGTTTTAATTTACCTAATCCTCATGCAATTTCTACAACAATCATAGCTATCCTCCACTGATAGCCCAATACAGATATTTCTAAACAGATATACAATCTTCTCAATAGATAAATTATTCAAATTTCCATAGGTGAGACACAACACGTGTCTAACTCCATTATTTACATCGAAAATCTGCCAATTGCATATTACCAATGTCAATTTCAGTTATTTATACAAAATAACAATTTAATCTAATTAGGGCAAAACTCACCATTTTCCAAACTTCAACCCAAGTACCAAAATTAACAATTTTGACACAATATAACCTTATATTCACCCTCCATACCAATTTATTTCACATTCACCAAAAAAAATCCCTCTTTTTATTTCACACCCAAACCTTAGCTTTGTTCAAACTACTCTCAAATCCCACCATTGTTACACAATGACAAATAATTAAGCAAAAAACCATATGAAGGTGTAGAAAATCCGTACCTCAAAGAAAAAAGATGAGCCAAGCAAGAGTGAAACTTCAAAGATGTCCAAACCCAACTCTATTCTGATTAAAATGGAGATCTTGAGATGGTCTACCTTTTTATCAAAGGGATTAGGGTGAAGAAATCACTAAAACTAGGTGAAAATGTAGAGAGAGAGAGAGAGAGTTTTTTAGAGAGAAAGGGTCTCAACTTTAGGTTTTAGGGAAAAAAGATCTGAAAAAATGATGTAAAAAGTCATTTTTGCGATCTGATATACGCATAGTCTGTTTGGGCGCAAGAAGTGATGCTCGAGCGTCAGACACAATAAGTTGTTCCGCTCGAACGCAAGAAAGGCCGCTTGAGCGCCAAGACATAATGAACAAGACGCTCACTGCTCGAGTGCAAGAAGTGACGCTTTAGCGTGGAAAACACACGTGCAGTAGTTTTGCAGACAACAAACCAATACTTGAGCGCAAGAAAGGCCGTTCGAGCGCCCACTCGCTCGAGCGTAGGAAACGCCGCTCGAGTGTAGAAATTGCTCTCTGAGTAGTTTTGCAGACTTGCAAAAGTACTGAGAGCTTGCAAAGCCCGCTCGAGCGCAGGAAGTGCCGCTCGAGTAGAGGACCAAAATTATAGGCAATATAAGGTTTGAAAAACAAGCGACCAACCTGCCCAAACACAACAACAACAATCCAGAAGACAATTTCAAAGAGATACAAGGGAAATAAGAGGTAAACAACACTATGAAAGTATTAAATCCGAGTTTGGAATACAATAAGAGTCTGGCCAAAATCGGGATCGCTATACATGTAATTCCTAGGTTGGTGTGTGTAAGTAGGCATAACAAGCACTACCAAAAACCCACTTTACCAGTAGCTAATCGGAAGGCATGTGGTACGTTCTCCGCGTGTGTTTTTTATATTTCACCATGGACACTCATGCCAACTTAACCAATACCAACTACACCCCCTATTTGGACTTACCAACGTATTTACCCCAAAAACCACTCAATATGAGCTTGTTTCACAACAATTTTCTTCCTCAAAACAATATATTGTTTCAATGCAATATTCAAAATCAATTGTATCAATGAGAAAATGGAATGACTATGCAAATGCCCAAATGCAATAATAAGGTTCCATTTAAACATCTCAACAATGCCAATGCTATACACTTCTGTATCAATGCCTTGAAAATTTTCAATTTACCCACACAATCCTCCATTGTGATAAAATTTCATATCTCCTATCACTACAATATCATAATACATTACAAGAGATAAAATAATACAACATTAACCTTCAAGCATTTTTCATACATTAATAATCCTAATACTAGACAACCAAAGATTTCATAAAATCTTATCGTTTTTTCCAAAATAAATCCCCAATTTTTAGGGTTTCTACAAAACTAGGTTTTTCCTCATTTTTGAAAGGGTTTTTCCAAGACAACATCCCTCCTTAACAATATAGTTCACACCCTCAAGGGTTTTTTGAAAACATTGAGAAACCCATTTTTAAAGTCATCAAGAACTCATGAGCCAAAATCAAAGTTCAATACTACAAGAGGAAGTTCCAAAATCAACATAAACTTGCAAAAATATATATATAACTCCAAGAGAATCCCTACCTCATGCTTTGGAGAAGAAGAGAGAAGAAAACCCCCAAATTTGACGGTGTTGAAATTCGATCTCCATCGCACAAAACGTAGCCCTTGAAGAGTTCTCTAATTTTAATGAAGGAACTAAGGTCAAAGCTTTAATGGATTTGGAGAAATCAAAGGATTAATGTGATTTGATGAGAGTAATGTAGAGAGAAGGAGGATAAATGTGTTTTAGATAGAGAGAGATGAGAGAAAAGTGAGGTGGGTGCTCAGCCCAAGAAAAGAAAAAGAGAAAAATTTTGGACACAACGCATTTCTGCACGTGCGGTACCATTTTCGTACGTGCGGCACGTATCTTCCGCACGTGCATTACTCTCCCCTGCACGTGTGGCTCACTTTCTGCACCTGCCCTCTGCTCGTGCATTTAAAGCAGTGTTGAACCATCGATGACCTCACCTCACTGCATGTGCGGCCCAAGCCTCTACACATGGGGTCCTTCCATCCATCCAGAAATTGCACTAGCTGAACCCGAGACACCCTTAATCCAATTTCATGCTTTTTGAAACAAGAAAAACTCAACTCCGAAATGAAATAAAGATGAAGATCCAAGGGAAGTTTCAAGAACAGTGAACTCAAACGGTTGACAAGACCTCAGATTAAATCTCGACACTTCCAATATGAGCAAGATAATCACAATTAAAGGAAAACGATATGAGTTATATACTTGGCCATCACAACAAACGTCCTGGCACTGAATTAGTTTATCCATAAGGACAAGTTTAGACTAAATGACCAAAATATCCTCTATATATATATATATGATATACACTGTGGAAAAAAGTCAAAACGGTATTCCTCTCTTTCTCTAGATTTCATCTCTACTGCCGCCTTTTCGTCTCTAACAATTTCACTCCAGCTGTCGTCACCAATTCAATGTCAGTTTCCACCATCGCAGACCATCATCATTACCGACCTGATCTCTCTCTCTCTCTCTCTCTCTCTCTCTTCATTTTCTCTTTTCATACCAATGGCAGGGGACCCCCTATGGTAGTGATTTTCTCCTCATTTTCATTTTCTTCTCATTTTCATTTTCTCTTTCTCTCTCTCTCTCTCTCTCTCTATCTTCATTTTCTCTATAACTACTGATTCTTTTCTCCTCATTAGTATCTAGATCCATCGCTTGGATTTCTTGGAGATGTGGAGCCATTTTTCCAGATCGTGAGATCTAGATCCGTTGGCTCCTCCTCCGTGGCTTTATATAGCTCTTAAATCTCCTTCGGTGTTGTTGAACCCTAGAAAATCATCTTCGAATTTGAATTGAGTGCTTTAGTTTCTCTCTCCTTTGCTTTGGTAATGGTGTCTTTCAATCAAGCTCCTTTTGGCGATTCCAAATCTGGAGAGAAGATCTTTAGGACCAGGTGTGCTCAGTGCCATGCTGTCGACAAAGGCGCTGGCTACAAACAAGGTTCGATTTGATCTCTAATCTGATGGTCTCATCGATTCTTTCATTTGATGTTTTTGTTATGTATGTGTATACATATGAAATCAAAGATCTTGTAATGAGTTGAATCAAATTCAATTTATTTAATTAATTGATTAATTAATTATTTTTTTGTACCCGTTTAGTAATCTTTTTAATATGTTTGCAGACTCAGGTATTGATTAGAGTTGAGTTGGTATGAATTTCCAAATAGTTTGATTGTGTAGTTATTATTATTATAGTTGTTGTGTCGTGGATCATTTTATTTAAATTGGTGAAAACAAATTATATTACTTCTCGATTTCGACTTCGTAAGGCCCGCTTGGCAATTTTTTAGTTTTAATTATTCTTGGGTCTTTAGTATTGAATGTGGATATAAATTTAATTTTTGGGATTTTATTCAATTAATCCAAAATTATATTGTTTTAGTTTATATTTGGCTATGTTAATGGTGGGGATCAAATTGAGTCTATTTAAATTATTTTATGCTTTAATCTCAGTTAAAGATTTATTCCAGATTATTAAATTTTATTCATTTTGAATCTAATTGATTGAATCACGATTGTAGACATCTCATTTTTGACCGTCCTTAAGACTTGGATATTCTTATAGGTTCATCCGGCAGCAAGTTGGATTGCTTGTCCAGTGTTTGACTTTCGCGACAGAATGCTACAGGTTTGATCTTTCCAAACCCTATTTCCATTCTGTCTCATTTTTGGACCATGCTTTGGTCCTTCCATATTGATGTTTGTGTTGGCCTGCCGGCCATGATCAAGGGTTGCCGGCCATGGGTTAAGCCTTGCCAGCCATCAATAGGCACTGCCGGCCACCACTAATGGCCGGCCGACCACCATGTTTCAATAGATTTTATTTTAGATCTTTTGAGCCAGCTGTGGCTCACTGAGTATGGAGGGATGGAGGCAAGTTTAAGCTTGTCAAGCAAGCTTTTGCTTGTATTGTTTATATAGGGGGAGGCCCCTCTCCCTTTTGGAGGGTTCACAAAAATTTCAAAGCTGAAATTTCCCCCTCTCTCTAGAATTTTCCCTCTCCCTCTCTATATATTGTGCTCTATAGTGCCTTAAAGTGTGTTTTCTTCACATTTTTGCAAAGGAACACCTAGTCAAACACCACCATCATTGAGCTGAGGTTCTTGGAGGTCACATTTGAGTTCTAAAAGTTGGCTTTGGGCTCAAGAACTTGCTGTTATTGCTGTGCTTCAAGGGTGAGGCCTATATCCTCTTTAAAGCTTTATTCTAATTGCTTATTTGGCCACCTTTGCATGCTATTTTAGGCCTTGCTTGCAACTATAAAAACCTTTTTTTTTAAGTGTTTAAAATGGTTGTTTGAGGCCCCTTTGGTGTTGGGGGTGTTTTACCCTCTTGTGTGCCTTATTTGCTAAGGTTTGGTGCCATCTTTTAAAGCCTTAGAGGCACCCTTTCCTTGGCCTTTCTACCACTGAAACTCAGAGGAATTTCAGTGGTAGAAACCATGTTTTGAGGTTTAAAGTAGGAGGGGGTGGCCTCCCCTCCTTGCTTCTTAGTTCCATGTCTTGTTGGCCTCATACTTGAGCATGTTTTTATAGCATGTGTTGGTTTGATCTCAGCCTATTTTTGGTCTTATTTCAGTATGTTGTAGCTCTGTTTTGGCTTGGTTGAGTCATCTCATGCATGCTTCGTACACTTGTAGTGTGATCCTACTTGCTAGCCTAACATGCTTCATGTGTTAGCCTATTATTCTAGCATGTTTTGGCTCCACTCCAGCATGTTTTTGGTCATTATTTAACATGCTTCTACTCTGATTTTAGTTGGTTAGGTCACCTCTTGTTTGGTTCTTGCACTTGTAGTGCAATCATGCTCCTTAACCTAGTGTACTTGGTGTTTGGCCTTTCATTCTAGCTTGTCTTGGCTATACTCCATGCATGTTTTGGCATTATTTTGACATGCTTTAGGACTATTTTGAGTGTTCTTGGCCTTTTGGGGCTTGCTTTGTATAGTTATGGCATAGATGGCTTCGCTAGTCTTGACTATTGAGACCATTAGCATGCTATATTTGTGATGTGCGCATGGTATAGCATCATTTGGTATGTAAATTCAGAGCATAAACTTCTGTCATACTCTCATGTTTATCACTCTTTCATTGTGTTTAAGAGTTATGCCTTTATGCCTTGCTTGTAAGTTAATACATGAACATATCTTCCTTGCCATCTATGCTACAAGTCTAGCATGTTTTTGCTACTATTTTGACCTGCCTTAGATCTATTTTGAATGGTTAGGGTCATTTGAGCATTGCTTAGTATGGTTATAGTGTAAAGGGCCTTGATTAGCTTTGAGTTTTGGGACCTTTAACATGTTGTGTATGTGATGTTTGCATGGTATGACACCATTTGACATGTAATTTCAGTGCATATAGCATAGTTATACTCTCACATATTCCACTTTTTCATAGCTTTTGTGAGTTGTGCCTTATGCCTTGTTTGTGAGCCAATGCTTGAGCATGATTTTATTGCTTTATGGACTTCCATCTCAGCATGATTTGGCCTTTATTTTGACATGATTGAGCTCTATCTAGAACTAGTTTGGTTGTTTAAACCATGAATTGCATGTCTCTTGTGTGAATGCCTTAACTAGCTTTGAGTTTTAGGGCCTCTTGTATGTTATACTTGTGAGGTTTGCATGATATTTCATCATTTGACATGTGATTTCAGTGCTTATCTCTTCCATGCTCTCATATATGTCACTCTTTCAATGTGTTTGAGAGTTGAGCTTTGTGTCTTGCTTGCGAGCAAACAAATGAGCATGCATTTCTTGTTTTCTTATGCCTAAGTTTTAGTGTGTTTTCGCCACTGTTTTGGAGCATCTTAGGTCTGTCCATGGCTAGTTTGACCATTTGAGATTGATAGTGCATGCCTCATGTGTAACGTTCTTCATTTACTTTAAGTGCTCTTGGACCCTTTAACATGTCTTGCACGCATTGCTTACATGATTGAATCTTGTGTATGCCACCTTAGCAAGTTGTTTGCATTGCATCGTGTTCAACCGGACGTTATGTTGAACACAAGGTGGATTGGTCCACTTCATACTTAAAGTGATGAAAGTGAGCCAATCCCCTTTGTCTCCATTGCCTTTGATCACTCATGATAAGGCCGTGGTCTTAGTGTTTTGTTTGTTGTGCATTCATCGAATTTATGCAAGTTGGATCTTTGGCCATCATGCATTGCGATGCTTGATTGATGGTCTTGGATCCAATGATGCTTCTCCCTTGATGTTTTAAGGTGATATGGAGTGGCATAGTACGTATATATCCTTGGGAGACCCTCCATTTTCCTCTAGTTTGTGCTCATTGCTGCGAATGGTGGTGCG
Source organism: Camellia lanceoleosa (assembly GCA_025200525.1). Lineage (NCBI taxonomy): Eukaryota > Viridiplantae > Streptophyta > Magnoliopsida > Ericales > Theaceae > Camellia > Camellia lanceoleosa. The sequence goes on along the minus strand of CM045762.1, from coordinate 85,411,673 downwards.
ACACAGTTAGAAGCCTTCATGGCCGGCAGGCCACTGGTGGATTCCTCAGAGTTGGTTTGGTAAGGTAGAGCAGAAACTTCATAAAGACATCCTGCAAACAGAGCCTTTCAAGAGCAAACCGAAGGTGTTTCGATGCGACAAACGGGAGCATGCATCGTTCATTATTTAAGGCGGAGCTGAGGCAGCCTAGTTTACATATCTTACATGCTTAGTTAGTTGTCATAATTAGTTAATTTGTTAATTAATTAGTGTTTTTGTAATAATTAGTAATTGATTTGCTAGTTATTCGATTTATTTGTAATAATTAGTCTAATTAGGTTAATTAGATTAGTTAGTTAGTTAGCTCAGTTTAGTATAGCTTAGCTAATTCATTTTCGGACCCTCCGTTGCGAGGGCAAATGTTGTAATAAGTGTCCGTGAGTGTGTGAATGTCTTCCAACCCCACGTCTTTCTCCTTTTTATTTACCTACTTTCAATGGTTAGATTAGGGCATATTTCATTTATCATACCTTATGCTTAGCATGCATGCATCATTCATTCTGTCTTGCATGCACCGGGCTCGGCGCATCATTCAAACTGCATCATATTTCAATACCTATTTGAATACGTGTATCAAATTGTTGCATTCATATGCCATCCTAGATAGCCGAGCCTAATTTAGTTGCATTTTGCATGTGTTGCATTAGGTACTTAACATAGTTAGGATCATGCATGATTTTTAACTGGTTTCTTGTTTTGGCTTGGAGTACACTGTAAGTGTTTATGCTTTAGCATACTTGCATGTGTGTAAATGATTGCCATGATAGCATACTTGCCATGAGGCTATTTGCTTAACTGCTATAACTGCATGAATGCTTGTGGATGAAGGCTTTGTTACTTGAATTGGAACAATTCATCAAAATGTGAGTTTTAAGCCCACTTGTTTGTGGCAAATCATCATGTTTTAAGCCCACTTGAGGGTAGCAAATCCACACTTTGGCCTACTCGAGGGTAGCAACTTCAAACCATTTTCGAAAACAAACATTGAATTGTTTTGTTCCAATTTAGGCGATCTAGTCTATACTTGTATGTTGTGCGTATCACATAGTAAGTTAGCTAATAACTGGAATAAGAACACATGTGTTTATAAAAATAGCATATCATGTTTAGTAGAGGTCGATCCTTTGATCGGGCGAGCGGGGGTGCTTATTTCAGGACCTTCCTCTCTCGTACCCAAGTTCCCGAGCTGAGGCAACTTTGGTGATGACGAACACGTGGCCTTAGGCACGAGTCAGGATTTCCTAAATTTTCCAAAACAAAATATTTAGGTGGCGACTCTGAAATCTGGTAAAGCAGTCCATGTTTGGCGCTTTTGATTCAAAATTGATTTTTCAAAACCAATTGCCAGATTTGGACTCTTTGGTGATTTATCAGTCTTACATTGCACTTTGTGAGATTAGATTCAGAACCGTGACAGGAGTCCGAACTGTAGTAGCTAGAACCCAATTAGCGCCTCTCTGAAAGGGGGCGCGCGGAGTGAGTTCAAGCGGTCTACAACGATTCGTTTGTAACCATGCATTATTATTGTTGTTGTTATTATTATTATTTATTTTATAATCTTGAGATAATTATAAATATATATGGTGTGTAATAGTAAACAAAATATATTTTATGGTGAGAAAAAAATTATAACATTTGATAAATTATGTTACAAAATTTTATAATATAATTCTAATGTATCTTTCATTATATATATATATATATATATGAATACGTGTATAAAAAGATAATAAAAAAAAAAACTTTTGGCAAGGGACAGACCCACATAGGGTGCTGCGCCCTACCCCTCCTCATTTCACTTCATTATATTTTTTTTTTCTTTTTGTTCTCGAGCAACATCTCCTATGGGAGTGTAAAAAAGGTCTATGACCGTGGGCGGCCCGAAACCCGGTCGCGGCCCGGGATGGGCCCAGTCCGTTTAGGTCTGTTTGGGCTCAAGCCCGAGCCCGTGGTCCTGGGCCTGGGCTATCATTTTGAAGGCTGGCCCGGCCCGACCTATCGGCTCTCTTAAGGCCTACTGAAGGCTGGCCCGGCCCGACCTATCGGCTCTCTTAAGGCCTACTGAAGGCCGGCCCGCGCCGAGGCCCAGTGTCTTTTTTAGTGAAAAATAACAAAATTTTGACAAAAAAATTTTAAAAAAACAAAAAAAAATGGTCAGGCTCACCAAGCCCGGGCCAGCCCGCCCAAGGCTCAAATACCCTTGGGCCTGGGCCTAGGCCTAATTTTTTAGCCCATGGCCCAGCCTAGCTCGGCTCGAATTTTGATGGGAGCCCACGAGGTCGAGCCAGATTTACACCCTTATTTCCCTATTTTTCTCTCTCTTATTTTTCTTGTTCTCTCCTTTTTGCATTTATCATGTAAAACTTTTGATCCACCAAAATTGATTAAGTTTTAGATCCTAGTTTTTGAGGCCAAAGTGAAAAGTTTGGCAAGAGCAACGTTTTGATCAGCGGAGATCGAAATTCAACAAAGTCAAAAATTGGAATTTTTTCTTGTTTCCTCTTCTAACTTTTGAAGTAGGGATTTTCTAAACATTGTGTATTTGTTTTAGCTTTATTATGTGTTATTTTGATAGTGTAATATTTGAAAAGATTAGGATTTTATTAATGGCATATTAACTGCACAAAAAGGGGGAGTTTCTCAATTTTTTTGAAAATCTCTTGTTAGTTGAGTGTGATTTTTGTATGACTCATGAATTTTGAGGGATTTTTTTTTTTTTTAAATGAGAAATCCCCAAAATTTCAATAAAACCCTAGAAATTTAAAATGTTAAGATTTAGATTTTCTTGGCTAAGCTTTTGAAAAACTTATAAGTGTTAAAAACATATGTTTATTTGAACAAATGATAATTTGAAAGTGAATCTTCAAAGGGATGAGAATGTTGAGAATATTGAAAACCATTGAGATTTCTTTTCAAAATTGTTTAATTTGAAAATATTGAACTTTTGAGAAAAATGAAAATATTTATCATGTTGAGTTATTGAGAAAAGTTGAAAGAAACATATGTTATTTTTGGCATTATGAAAATTCTTTGTAAATTCCTGAGTTTGAATAAAATGGGAAAATTGTGAAAGAATGTTATGATTTTTGATTAAGTTGGGAAAGAGGAAATTGAACATGTGCTTGTTACTCCTATGTTGAACTTATTGAAAATATGAGATTATGAGTTATATTTGTCTCTTGAAATTTATATTTTGTATAGAGAAAATTATTTTGGCAACCAATGAAGAGTTGTATTGATTGTTGTAGAAATTGCATATGAATTAGGTAAAATTAAAGTATTTGCAAATTCATGTATGTCATTGGACATTGCATAATCTTATGATTTTAATCCTCGCATTGGATTTGAGAAATTGATTTTGAAATTGCTTTTCAAATTGATTCATTGAGAATATTTGAAAATGTGTTGAGTTATGAGATAAATACGTTTAGTAAGTCTGAATAGGGGTGTAGATTAGTATTGTTTAAGTTGGTTTGAGTGTCCATGGTAAAAAATCGAAAACACACGCAGAATAGGTACCACATGCCTTCCAGTTAGAAGTCGGTAAAGTGAAGATTGATAGTGCCAGTTATGCCTACTTGTAGACACCAGCTTAGGGATTACCATTGTCGTATTTCCCCTACTTTGTTCCATCAAATGGATGATTGAATTGGTTATGTTTTTTAACAAGTGCATGGCATGAAAATTTCAAAATGAGAAAACCTACGATTTTGGCATTGACATCTCATATGCATTGCACCTCATGATATTATTAAACTGCGTGCACTTTATTTAGATTATCTCTGCTGGGTTTTATGCTCATCCCTGAGTGGAAACCATTTTTCAAGTGATTGTGGTGTACTTCCGCTGAAGTGAAGGAGTGGATGATCTTTTAGCTTATTTGTTTTGTTTTGTTTTGTTTTGCAAGCCAAGGGCTATTTATGTATGGGTTTGAAAACCAATTTGCTATAACCAGACAAAACCTTGGAACTTGTAGCCATTAAGACATTAATTTGTATTTAGATTGTTTTAACTTATTAGCATCACTGCTATAGATTTATATATTAGGGATGATGAAAATATTAATGCATGTGGTCACTCTTTTGTTAGATCTCACGTTAAATATTACTAAAGGAAATATAGGAATTTAGTATGAACATCGGTTTTTAAAATGTTCTTGTATGTCAATAATTGGAAGGAATGGAATTTAGATTATGTTTATGAGTTAATCTAAACGAGTCAGATGTAGATTTGCCCTATTTTATTTAGTGTTTTTGTTCTTTTTGATTTGATGATTGTGTTGCCTACATCAGGCATATTTAGTATCAATTAACTTCTTATGTATTTAAATTTTTATAAGCATCTTATTAGCTTTTGAGTCATAGTTTATTGTTTAGGTCGGAATAGAGATAATTTAACTGCAAATATATTTTCTTTTTCTCGGGGCTCTAAAGCATAAAATTGATTTAATGCCTTGGTTCTCCAGTGATATGGTTTATGTATTTGAAAGATATGGGTACAGTTCTATGGAGATGTACATTTTAAAAGAAGTTACTTGAACAGCTTCATGGACTTGATCTTGTTCTTGTATTAGTATTAGTAACATTATAATTGATTGATTGTTTGTTATGGTGGTTGGTTTTTGAACAGCCAAGATCTGCAAATGAGACAATAACTTTGTTGACATATCTGCTTGGTGTTGAAGATATGTGGCTTTTGTTCAGGAGTATGCAGAAGAGGACTAGAGATTTGGTTGAGGATGGAGAAAGAGAGCTATGTTTGGAACTTTTCAATCTTTGGTTGATAATGGAAGTTATGCTGCAACAGATAATGTGTTGTTTTTTCAACAGATAAACCCTAAGAGATAGAATGTGAGATGAGAGGAGACTGAGTGAGAAACTGATTGAAAAATGAACAGATTGTTTAAAAAAATTAAAAAAATAAACAGATAATAAAATTTGGACAGATGTTTGAACAAATAAGATATTTGAACAAATAAAATATTTGAGTATTGGTTTAAACAGATAGAGAAATAAAATTTGTACATACAAAAAATGAACAGATAAAAATTAGAACAAGAATTAACACATATTTCAACAGATAATGGCAAAAATTGAACATATAAGAATTTTTTTTTAATAGGTAGAGAGAAACTCACAGAATTTGTACAGATAAGGAAAAAAATTGAATAATAAAAAAATATAACAGATAAATATAAATTTGAACAGATAGTTAAAAAAGTCAACATATAAAAAAGGTTAACAGATAAATTAAGGGGTGACATTGATAACAAAATGTCCTTCAAAACAAATAAAATGACTCCTTACCAAACTATTACATAAATGGTGAACCTCTCACTAACAAAAAAAAAAAAGTATTGGATTTAATGCCTTAGACAATTGTTAGAGTGGACTTTTCACCAATTTCGTTTTTTTTCTTTTTTTTTTCTAGGTAAAAATAATTCATCACATCAACCATTTATTCACTATAAAAAAAAAAACCATTTAATAGTTTTAATTTGGATAAATTACAAATACACTCCCTGAGATTTAATTAAAATACGAATCGCCTCCTGTGGTTTTGAAAATTACATTCCACCCCATGATGTTTCTAATTTCATAACAAATCGTTCCTTTTATTAATAAATCATCAAGTAAATTAACAGTTTTTAATGATATTAGAAATATATTTCAATTAATAATTTAGGTAATTTTATTAATATATAGGAGAGCAATTATGAATTTTATTTTTTTAGTTAATTCTGTTAAATAAAAAATTCTAACAAGGGAGTATTTATAATTTTTCAAATCACAGGGAACAATTTGTATTTTAAGCAAATCTCAGCGATTGTATTTGTAATCTACCCTTTTAATTTTGATTGAATTTATCTGATCTTTTTAAATTTAGGTGATTTTTTTATTTTATTTTTTAATTTTTTTATGGACTACTATAATAACTCAAAAGATTTTGAACATTTTTTTTCTAAAGTCAAATTTTGGATTTAAATTTATGGGTGCTCATGAATTTGGTCGGGTTGGGTGGCCTCCTATCAGCCGTCCGTCCGAACTTAGTCGGATTGGAAAAAAAAAAAAATCAAGGGTAAACTACCAATAAGTCTTAATAATTGGACGTAATTCCCATCAAGTCCTATTGAAAATAAGTCATAGTAAAATTGTCGTTAAAAATAATTTTTTTTATATATGTCACTAAAAATTAATAATTAGTGACTTTTTTGTCACAATTTTTATAAATTGTCACTAAAATTTACAATTAATGATATTTTTCTGTGATGAATTTTTCAAATTGTCACTGAAAGTAGAAAATTAGTTACCTTTTTCTGACAAATTTTTAAACTGTCGTTAAAACTTATAATGGTGACATTTTTTTGTGACAATTTTTAAATTGTCGTTGAAAATTAACAATTAGTGACATTTTTTAATAGTGTTTGATAAAAAACGCCATTCATTCTTACGTGACCAATTGGACAATAAGTCAACCTATTAGTATCTACACGTAAGTCTCCCAAAAATCAATCCGCATTAGTAGGCTGAGTGGGTCGTATGGGATGTCCGGTGGATACGGATCGATTTGATGGTTTAGGCTTTGCTGTTTTATTTTTATTTTTATTTTTTTGAATTATTTTAGAGTATTTTTTTACTATTTTTGACCTTATTTGAGTCTAAAATTTTTTATTCTTTGTTTTTTATAATTAAAATGAATGCTAGACTTTTATATTTCATAATACTAAATAAAATATTCTTTTTTTAACTTACAAAGCATAAAAACATAGCATTATTTTCTTAAAGGGGTTAGTGGGTCGGGTTATGTCAGATGACCTTTCATCCACCATCTATCCGAATATAAATAGATTTGAAATTTTTTTATCTTTATCCATTCGTCCATTCTATCAAAACCGATTAAAAACGAATGAATTAGAGATCAATCGATTTTCATAGATTAATCGTACATGAGCACCCCTACAAAGCAAACCCTAATAGTTAAAGAGAAATAAAAATTTTAGTTGAAGTTAGCGTCAAAGTAGTTTCACCTGAACCAACTAGGCCTAACTTAGTTGGCCACCATACATTTTTTAGCGCTTAGTCCCAAGGAGGTTATGGGTTTAATTTTCCTTAGAGAGATTGAATTAAGGGAGTTCAAGTACTTAGGTGTTTTGTTAAGAGTGGGGAGATTTTCTCCCATAGATGCTAATCTAACAACTAACAACTAACTTTTGCCGATCAAACAAAAAAAAAAAAAAGAAGGAAAAAAAGAAAGTAATTGCACCTGTGGATTAATTGCAATCCTAAACAAACTTGGGTCTGACTTCCGTTGGTATATCTCGAATTTAGTACTCACAAGTGTGTGAATAATTGGTAAAATAATTGATAATTTTGTTTGTTAAATTCTGATACACTCCGTGTCCGTATGAAACAGATTTATTAATTTATTAATAAGTTATGCTTTAATTTTTAATGATAAAATTATTATTAAAAATATTTTATCTTTTAAAAAAAATTACAACTTACACTTTTCATGTCATATTTCAATACAAACAAATAAAAAGAAGATTGAAAATAAATCAAAACTCATAAATAAAAGTCAAAATATCTCAATTATTTACTATTTTATTTTGATAAATTTATCAGTATCATTACTAATTAGTTTTTGCCATTTCGAATGAGAAAAAGAAAATGTTAAAATTTATTTACTTTTGTATACGAGTTGGATTTTTTTCATATTCATATCTCAATATGAGAGAATTTGAGGGGCTCGTGGTGCCAACCACGAGTCTCGTTTCAATATCCAAACCATTCATTTTTTAGAGATCACTACAACATATGACATTTTTGGCAACTAAATTTTTAGTCACCAAAAGTACTTTTTTTAGTCGCCTAAAAGTTTTACCGACTAAATCACCTGGTCGCTAGCGTAGTTATTGATGAATTGTCGGGGAAAGTAATTGGGTCGATCCGATAATCATAATATTTTTATTTTATTGTATTTGTCTAAAAAATGAATAGTATATTTCAAATATATATTTGTTATCCATTTTTTTGAAAACTAATGCGATAAAAATGAAAAGGTTACAATTATTGGATCAAATTAATTTTTTCATGACTGATATTTATTGAGAGTTATATAAAATGAATGATTCGGATCGCCGAAATGGGACTTGCGGTGGCTCTTATAGGCTCCTTAAATTCTCTCATGTTGAGATATAAACATAAAAAAAATCAACCCAATATATAATGAATATGTTCTAACAATCCATATTACATTAAAATCATCCCATAACTAATAATTCGTTTTTTTGATCGGCAGTAACTAATAATTCATATATATATATATATATCTTTTCAATATTTTTATATATTTATAAATGTAATTTTGGTTTTGAGTTGCTCATATTATCCAATGTCTCTGTCTAAGTTTGGCTTAAATTTAATTTGGTTGGTTTGAGGACACCATAAAAGCCAAAAAAAAAAAAATTTGTACAAGTTGTCACATTACTCTCTTTACTTTTTTACATTTTTTTTCATAAAAAGTCAGAATTTCAAAAAATAAAATAAAAATAATAACCCAAACGAGGACTAAGTTATTAAATTTTTATCTAAGCCTACACCAAATTTAAAAATATATTGCAAGTCCTAAATTTTTTTAGATTAGACTCAAATTGAACTTGTTGAAATTATACCCTTCATTTTAAGAACACTTTTTAGTAAGACCTAGAACAATTACTCTAAAAGCACTCAATAATTTTTTCTCCTAGAGGCCATGTCTTAGTCATGGCAATTAGTCTCAATAAATTATCTTCTTCCAGAGACTATGACCTCTCATAGTCATAGCAATCAGTCACAATTGGTTAGATGAAAGTACGTGCCAACTACTCCACATTACTAAAGAAAGACCTCCACACTGGTAATACAAACGGATTCAGAATTATCATTATAATACTGCGAAAATATGTTTAGGAGTATAAATTCTTATAATTTTTAATCATTTTAAATTTTTTAAGATAATATGTAATATATTAATTCAAATTTTTGGGGTACAAAGGCTCCCATCCGCACCCCCAGATCCAATCCTTGGTAACAAAGACTATCATGTGTCTATCTGGGTGTTTGAGCAATTACTATTTTAGTAGGTTAAAATTTTTGTGTTTGAGAAGATGATTGGATTTTTTTATAATTGAATGTGATGTTTGTGAAAGAAAAAGTGAAATGATTATGGGTTTGATGTGATATTTTGTTTTATTAACTATTTTAGTATATTTTATCTTTTTGTGAATTTTAACTTAAAAGAAACTAAAAAATCTTTCTTCCCAAACTGCGTTTCCTACTATTTTAAGAAAGATAACCAGTAGTGCTTTCACCAACTACGCATATAATTGCTAGCGGTGTTATACATAGAATAAACTATCTTCTATTACAGAATTTATCATTTTGCTGTGGTCATCTTTTCATAATTTTTACAGTATGTTATTTATTTTGATCACAAAAAAAAAAAAAAAAAAAAGTGTGTACGTTAAACTTGTTTTTGAAAACAAGTAAAATACACAGCCAACAAGAAATGTTGGTCGAAGGTGGTTATCAACAATTGAAAATGGTAGCTAGAGGTAATTGTCAGTTAGTAGAGCTAGTTGCTATCTAAAGTGGTCAAAGGTGAATTTCGCATGATAGGAGGTGTTGCTAGCTGTAGGGGTAGTGATTAAAGATAACTGCCGATGATTTGAGATGGTAGTCAACTCGCAGGCGGACAGAGATAGTGGTAAACTAGGAGAGATGGTGGCCGTAAGTAGTTGTTAGGGGTGGTAATTGGATATACAACGGCTAGAGATGAAATTGCTGAATTTAGTGGTTGGTAGTAGTGACGAGTGGTTTGATAACTAAATGATGAAGAAAACGTTGAATGAATGATTTTATTATTTTTTTAACAAGTGAAATTAATTTTTTATAGTTACAAAAATTTAGAAATTTTTATAAGAGCAGTGATTCGAACCCCCACTGGGGGTGGCACCCCCAGTGACGTGGCAGCATGGGGTTGGTCGAAAGCCTTACAAAAAAAAAAAAAAAATTATTTTTTGGACCCATCACGTGTGACCCCAGTACCCCCACTGGGGGTCTGAAGCTTTTTCCATTTTATAAATCGTTTTACAAAGTTTTTGAAATTTGAGACAATAGTAACCAAATGAGTTTTTATTTATTTATTTTATTTTTAATACACACAAGAAATTATAAATACGCACATTAACAAACATGCTAAGAGATTATTAGACAAGACTATCCCTTGCCTTATTACAAACTGCGGTGTATTAAAAAAAAAAGAATTACTAACGAGTATTCTCCAAACTCCTTACAATTCTCAACTAAACAAAACAAATTCTCTAAGGACTTCATGTGGTTCCCTTCTCCAGATGCAGAGATCATTTCTCTTTGGATGAACTGAGGTGCTTTATTTATTTGAATTTTGTATATTTTAAATAGTTATTTTTCACTCAATATTTGTTGGGGGATGTCTCTTATTCTACTGGGTTTGTGTTTATAATCTGTTCACGACCTGGTCGACCTGACTAATGGGCAATGGTAAGGTTTCCGATCTAGCTCCTTGATAGACAGATCTTCGTGTGTATGTGGATTATTTTGTGAATTAGGATTATTGTATTGTTACACACAGCTTGAAACATCTCCATCAAGTTAGTTATTTTTATTTTTTTAGTTAAAATAGTGAGTAAATCATTAAATTTCAACTCCATCAAATTAGCTATTAAAATGTAACTAGTGGTTTGGACTAGTTAAACATTATAAAAATAAAAAATAAAAATAAAAAAATCTTTTGATATTTTGGAATTAGTTGTGTATAGTTAATAAAAAATAATTTAAAATTAAAATTAATAAAAATAAGGTTTAAATAGCATGACAAGAGAGTTTGTTGGATAGTGTATTTAAAATACATATAGTCAAAATAGAAAAAGGTCAATTTTAAATTAAAATATAACAAAAATTAACTATTTGGATGACAATACTTTTAGAAGAAATATAGACACACCTCGTATGTTCTCCTTCTTTTGATAGTGAAACAGTCTGTCATTCTTCGCCTGTGAACGTAGGCTTATAGCTGAACCACGTATATGTTCATATTCTTGTGTGATTGCTTGTTTTATTTTCTCGTTTTCATTTGTTCCGTCGTAACAATATTTTTATATGGGTTTTGCACATGTATAAAGATTATTAGTATATACTAGCCACAGGTGCAAACGGGTTCAACCAATCCTTTGTCAACGAGTTCAACCGACCTTCAACTTTTACAAAAAAATCCTCACTCTTTCCTATTCATATCTCTACTCTCCGATTCAGTCTTACACAATTTTGAACAATATTTACTATCTGATGAAGAAAATCAACAACTAGATCTTCAAATAAATTTTATTTCCTTGTTCATAAGGAATGAAATTGCACATAGAAACTCTTGAGTAGCCAATGAATGCCACCAGCTTATCGTCAACAACTTGGCTAAGAGCAAGAAGAAAGGGGTGACAAAGGAAGGTGGGGTGCTAAAGTCTTTGACTTCTTGGTTAAATTTCTATTTTGTTTATGTTAAGGTCTATAATGTGGACCACATGTTTGTGGAAATGCTAATAAGGGTATGTTGTCATTGTTTTTCATTATTTTTGCAATAACTCTTAGTAAAGTAGATCTAGTGTTCTCAAATGGTGAAATTTCACTATATTTTTAATATGAATTTTCACAAACTTTAGTGAACTTTCATTGGTTCTTGTCAGTAAAATTACATTGACTTTTAGTTATTTAGTCAGTGAAATCTCATTGACAATTATTGACAATGAAATTTTATTAATTTTAGTGAAATTTCATCGACACTTTGAAAATAGCAAACTTAGTCAAAATTTCATTATTTTTTATTTATTTATATATTTTTTTGAAATTTCATTTTCATTATAGATCTTATTTAATAAATCTCAACAAGAAGATTATAAAAATTTTATGAAAAACAAAGTTCTAAATAAAATATTTAATGAATGTTTAAGTTTTCAGATAATTTGATATCCAAAAACAACAATTGTTTTGTGTGATATCAATTGCTAACACTAAGGGTACTTTTATCCAAAATAATAGAAGACTATGACTACCAATTTTATTTTATTTTCCTAATAATATAAAATGGTTTTAACAAGTGATTTTTTTTAAATTCCCTTTTCCTAGAACCCACATCTGGCCTAATAAATGAAATATGGATATCGTACGGATCATGTTGACATTATAATATATAGTTCAAGTTGTACAAATGAAAAAACCCAAATTGGTGAAAATTATCATGCATTGGGCTAAGGATAGAAGTACAAATTGACCATCTTGTTTTGCCTAGATATAGGTCCGTTTGGTATCCTTACAAGTTAACTTTTATTATTACACTTATTTATCAGACCAAATCTCTTGGTTTCAAGTCTCATTCTCTTCTTAGGGATTTACTTGGGGTTGAGACCTATTGGGGATCTTTGGGTTAGTTTGTCCTTTCTGAGTATTGGGTTTTATATTTGTATTGGTGGTGGGCTTTTGTACATGTTGGGTTGTTGCAGGTCCAGAAGATGGTTCAGGAATGAAGTTGTGTGGTTCCTTCTATACTCCTATACGAGTGCTTTTCTTGCCTCTGCCTTGTTCTTCCTCTTGGTCAATTGGGTTGTTTAACACAGTGAATCTATTGTTACTTGGGCTTGGTCTGCTAATTTGGGCCTTTTTCATAATATTAGGCCTTCGATCTTTCTTTGTCACCATCATTCATGGCCCATAGGTTTCATCATCTACCTCAGGTTGTTGCAGGTTTCTGTTGTCTGACAAACTGACCGTTTAAGCTTTGTCATTGCTTCCCGAAACTCCAACTATTCTCTCGTCCGGCAATTATTAGTTTCGTTGATTTTCCTGAGCATTTGAATTTGTTGCCTGGTACTTGCATAGTTCTTTACTATGATCCATCATGCCATGGTGAAAACAAAAGGAGTGAATAGATTCATATTCAAAAGGACACAATATCCCAAGAAACCAATAGTAAATTGACACATATACCAACCTCTGCAAACCTTAGCACCTTGGGAAGCACTACCGAATCCAGTGCAATCCCAATTGAAGAGATGACTGTAGATGCTTTAATCCCTCAAAATACTAATTACCTTAACCTAGAACCAGCTCAAGCATAGGAAGATGAAGCAAGAAGAAAACCCAAACCCCCAGATCCTGGAACCACTAGTAAAGAATGAAGAGAGACCACTACCCAAAGTATCAATTCACAAGATGGAGAATCACCCGACGGGCTTGTTGTTAGAACAAGGGATTGAATCAATTCACTGCGTTGCTATGGTCTGGTGGATAGAGCCGATAGGATTGAGAATCGAACCAAGCTAGAGCTCTAAACCAGGGCCCCCAGCTCATTCGCTTCAGATGGCACCTATGAGATCAATTGATCAAGATCATAAAAGGATTTGTAGCATACTACAAGTATGGATATTGACCACTACCTTCATATCCTGATATGGAGTCTTTCAACATCCTATTCTAGACCTGCCATGGGGCTGGCAATAATGCTTTCAAGCAAAATACGAAAGAGTTAATCCGCAACCATAAACCTGGAGTTATCATTCTGATGGAACCAAAATCTCTTTCAGTTCTATGGGCAACTTTTTTAACAATTTAGGGTATCCTACTGCTACAATCTTGGATCCTGTGGAGAGAACTCGAGGAATTTGGCTTCTTTGGGACACCGATCAAGTTAATGTTTGAGCATCAGTCATCAACAATCAAGTCATACAAGCCACAATACATAAAGAAGATTACGAAGATTAGGTCTCTCAGCAGTGTATGCTAGTCCCAACCCCTCAACTAGAGAAGACTTATGGGATAACCTTGAAGACACTGCAAGTACCATGGACAAACCATGGTTGGTAGCTGGGAATTTTAATGATTTTACTAGTCAGAATGAAAGGAGTTTTACCCCAAATCATAACCACAACAGATCCCAAAAATTCTAAAATCAAATAAATAACTGCAATCTCATGGATCTTAGAAGTGTGGGACCTAGACTCACCTGGACCAACAACAGACAAAGACTAGCAAATACTATGGAAAGACTTGACAGAGCCATGAGCAATGACAAATGGAGGGCCTTATTTCCTGAAGGAACAATGAGGACTTTACCAAGAACCTATTCCAACCACTTCCCAGTAGTAGTTTTCACTCAAGGTATGCACCCTCTTAATCCTCTAAATAGACCCTTTAGATTTGAAACAGCTTGGCTATATCAGTCCAATTTTATTGATGTTGTTAAAAAATCTTGGTGGAATATGGAACATAAACTTATTGATGCTATTAATGTCTTCATGCATAATGTAAAAACTTTGAATAAAGAAGTTTATGAAAACATTTTTAAAAGAAAAAGAATTTGCTTGCTCGCATTGAAAGAATTCAAAAATCTCAAGCCCAGGCTTAGTCCCACAACCTTGTCTTACTTGAGAAAGATTTCATCAATCAATATAATGCAACCCTTTTTTTCAAGAAGTGCTTTGGTTTCAGAAATCTAGAGCTAAGTGGCTTACCTTGGGTGATAAAAACACTAGATTCTATCATATATCTACCTTCACCAAATGCAGGAAATTGAAAATAAATGTTCCAAAAGATGAGGGAGGAAATTGGATATCCAGTACTGAAATTCTCAAAACTAACATCAATGACCATTTTAACAAAATGTTCAAAGATGAAGAGACTATTAGCCTAGATAATTGGAACAATATTGCAAAAGTTACCATCACTAGGGAAGACAATGATAGACTTAGAGCCCCTATAAGCAATTCCAAGATTTGGAATGCCATTAACAACATAAAAGCTTACAAAGCCCTCGGAAAATATGGTATTCAAGCTGTATTTTAACACTACAAGAAATGTCACTTTTGGCTACCAAAATATTGGTCGCCAAAAGTCTGAAATTTGGTCGCTGAAACCATTTAGCGACCAAAATTTTTTGTCGCTAAGCTCGTCGCGGAAACCCTGTCGGCAATAGTATTGGCGACTAAAATTTGTTTGGTCACCGAAAGTGTACAAATTTGGCTACTAATCTTAGTTTAGTCGGCAAAAGGTATGTTTCACCGACTAAAGTATTAGTCGCCGAATGTGACTTTTGGCTACTAACATTCGTTTGGTCGGCGAATGTGTTACTTTTTGCTACAAAAGAATTAGTCACTGAAAGTTAACATTTGGCTACCAATCCATACTTAGTCGGCAATAGTGACATTTTGGCTACTAATTTTTTAGTCACTAAAAGTTCTACATGAAAATTTGAACCTACTGTTCATTACTTTTTGCTACCAAATGTTTTGGTCGCCAAATGTTTTTGCTACTAAATTATTAGTAGCCAAAAAATTCCAACAATATGTATTTGGCTACCAAAATATTTGGTGGCCAAATATTTTATGTTTTTTTTTTTTTTTTCCAAACAAATTCTAAACAACCTACATCCATGTTTAATACAACCTGTACGTACATAACACAGGATTCAATATAACCCATCAACGCTAAATATATTATCAAGCATTCAACAACGTGCACACATTCTAGTTCCAACCATCCAAAACATTAAAAATAAACATCCAATTCTATATATAATACAAATTCTATACGAACCAAGTCTAATCTAACGTCAATAATTTCATTTCATACATAATACAGGACTAACCAAAATAATTTCCAAAAAGGACATATGTACCACAACATGTCCTAACTTAAACTTGTTTGTCAGAATCTGTCTTTTACATACATATTTTAAGAAGATTATATGAAGGCTTATAAATACTAGACTGAGCACAAGTGCAAAAAAATAGTGAATGGTTTCGATTTCTCTCAGCATTATCAAATCAAATAATCTTTCTGAATCATGGCAGCGCAGCCATCATTGTCCGTTTTGCAGCCTCACGCTTCATCTCTGCTGCTTTGCCACTGCCACGGAAGTACATGTAAACATCCTGCATAATATAAATAAAATGAAAAACTAATAAGATTAATACCAAGTGTCCATGAAATAAAATTAAAAAAATAGCCATTCAATTCTAGGTAAAACATATTCGGAAGCTACAATTTTAATTAGTATAAACAAGTACCTGCTCCCTCCTCCTCAATTCAGCCTCCTTTGCTTGGAGTTCTTTCTCCTTTGTTCTGAAAGCCTAGATTGCAACTGTGAAGACGATTCACTAAGCCTACAGTAAAGGAATTCACCCAAAAAAATTACAATGCATGCAGATTTTCTTCAGAAAATGAATAAATCATCAACTATTTCTCAATCTATTCTTCCCACTTCAGTTTTTTTGAATAACATCCTTCAATGCCAAACTAACTCTCATGCTTGTAGTTTTGTCTCCTTTTTGACTTCACTGGCAATATGGACCCCAACCCAACCTCACCTCTTATTTTGTATAGTTAAAAATGATAATATATATATATATATATATATTTATTTATTTATTTATTTATTGATTTATTTATGACAAAGTGAACTCAAAGAAAATGAGCAGTAAGGAAATGAAGTCCTGTATAGGAGTAGTTTTGTCTAGGACATGCTTCTTTATTCTTCTAATAAGGAAATGAGCAGTACCTTCAAAGAAAAACATAGAACAAGGTTTTTCAAAAATAAAGAAGCTCGGCACAGATAAGTGAGTAGATAATGGAGCATGAAGCGTGAAGACGATTCACTAATATATTATCAGCAACTGTGAAGACGATTCACTAATGCCATGTTCATCTGGCTTCAAAGACAATGGAGCATGAAGCGTCAGTTTTCGCAAATTACTCCTATACAGGACTTCAAATATAGTAGAACTAGCGTAGTTAGAAATTTCATTGAATGGGATCATTCAAAAAGTTGAGTTGAGAATTTTATGACATAATTTTAATTCTACACATACCTCAAGTAATGGGGAACACCATATTGGTTGACTTTTGATCCATATTTTTAATTCTACACATACCTCACTGATGCATAATTTTTATTATTAACATGCACAGTACAGAAATTGATGCATAATTCGAAGCAACCAAAGCACAACAAACAAAGAAAAGAGAGACAGAGAGATGTCGCACCTGGAACGAGGCCTAAGAGGATCTATTGAAGATACATTATTACTGCAGTGAAAATAGTACTACACAGAATACAGAGGCTGAAACAAGAAGATGTAGAAAGAAAAAGACAACAAATTAGGTAGATGAGTATGTCAACAAAGACCAGCATATATATATTTATTAATAACATTTGAGACCAGTTACTTCATTTTAAACTTTAGTTTGGGCCATTAGCTTACATTCCCAAACAATTAAACTTTAATTTCCACCAATTAAACTAATGCAAGACACAGCTTTCACATAGAGCCAGAGTAATATATAGGAAGTTCATTTATAAAATTAATGCTATTTCATTCCAAAGAGTGACACCACTTTTATGCTTCAAGCTCTTACAGTAAAAGTCTAGCCTTAGCACTGAAGGACATGTTCTGCCAAATACTAGCAGGGACAGGACCAGTCAAAAAATTATTCTCAAGTGACCTGTAATAAACAATCATTAAAATCTGTCATCAAGTATGCATGAGATGAGTATTCCAAAATATAGTCCACTAGAATCCTTAATTTGAAAAAGGTTCCACCAAAAAGAAAATACTAATTTTTATCAATATTGATTAAGTTTAAACCACACATATTTCCTACATAAGGATTACCATTACAGTGGTTTTGTAATAGGAAACGAAAAACCAAAGAAAAGAAGTATGAAGATCCTCACAGTTTCTGCAGAGAAGGGAGATTTGACGAACTTTCTCGAATGGATCCATTAAGTTGGTTATTTGACAGGTTGCTGCACAAGACAGGTTGGTAATCATGAATATCCTATCATTTAAATTCTTACATCACAATTTGCCCAAGTTGACTATTGATATGAATCTAGAAATTTATAAAGAGAAAATTAAATTAAATTTATTAAGAATCTGAAGTTCATTTGTCAAGTATACAAGATTCAACAAATTCATCCTCTCGAACATCAACAATGACAAATTGCAACAATTCTGTGGTCTTCAATATGCACATGATTAAGATTCATTACAACAAGTCTATCAAGATTCAACAGAGCACTAATTCAAGATTGTTTGCAAGCCTCAAGACTGAAATCAAAATTACCACCAGAGTTCACAAATTCAAAGCGTATCACAAAGAGGTTACAAAGAGGTTACAAATTACCACCAGACTTCAAAGCGTATCACAAAGAGGTTACAAATTACCACCAGAGTTCACAAAGAGGTTACCAAAGTAATCATCCAGTTAGCAATATCAACATATAAATATACAAATATCCTTACATTGTTTTTTCCCGTTGTTTCAGTGATCAATAAATCCAAACAGCAATGATCAATAGTAAATCTTTCAATAGTAATTACATAGAAATTTGATACTCCAAACGATCTGTATGTATATGGTATTCTCTATGTGATGCTACTCCAATGATCAATAGTAAATCTTTCATATGCTAACAGCAATGAAGAACAAAATTTTGAGACGAAATTCTACAGTCATGTCACACCGAGTTGATTGTTTGATTCTTGCAGTGGACAAGAAGGGATACAGAATGAGTGACTGGGAAACTCACACACAGATGGACAAGTAAAGAAAGAGGATTCATACGATAACCCATTGGATGATTAAGGGCATTGTGATCTTTTTGCTATAAAGGAGTGGAAATGGTCCCACCTCTATACATTTATGATCTTTTTGCCACAAGTCGCCTCTATAGATTTCTATGGATCCACCTCTATACATTTATGATACAAGTTACATATGTGTATACCGATCATATGATGTAAGTATTTATTATGCCAAAGTATAACACAATCCAGGAGAAGTCTTACCTGATAAACAAGAGGAACTTTAGGAACCAAAAATACAGCCAGCATTCTCTTGTTTTGTATTTGCAAGTCACTGCAAACACTTTTTATGAGGACAGCAATGAGGGTCTTCCCTGCCCCTGTTTCAAGAAAAGATCTTAGTAATTAAAATAAATTGATGTAAAGTTATACCCAGATCATTCAAGGCCTACAAAACCCCAATCATAGAAGCTCCACTCCATGGGTTGGAGAAAACCCCAGTGAATATTCAATCAATGGCTGCTACAGCATCAGACAGTGCACCCAGAATTTAAAAAATTACACTTTAACATACAAAAATATACATAATCAAGTCGGTTCACTAATTTGATGAATTCAGACCATCTCTAACCCTTCACTTATTTTTTCATAAAAGCAATCACCAGAAATGCAAGTGAATGAGACAACCCAGCTCATCAAATAAACCCTAAGCAACCCTCAGTGTAGTTGCCCAGAAAACAGAACATGAAGAAACAAGAACCTACATGGAATTCTACTATATATATATAGAGAGAGAGAGAGAAGCATACGCGAGACGGAGCATCAATGGAGCAGAGTTCATCTCAGCGATGAAGCCTCTGGATCTCGTGGCGGTGGCGGTGGATCTATGAAGATCGGCGGAGCAGGAGGCGTGAAAAGAGCGGTGGTACTCACGATGACGATGGCGATGGCGGAGGAGGAGGAGGTGCTCCGGTTTCCGGCGAAGGTGAGGAAGAGCGGCAGTGAGAGAGGGAGGGGAGAGGAGCATCGCTGAAAATAGAGAGAGAGAGAGAGAGAGAGAGAGAGAGAGGGAGAGGTGCTGATTATTTTAGGGTTTGGTTTGGTACAAAATATATATATAGGTTATCTTTGGCGACTAAAATATGACTTGGTCGCCAAAGATTAAAAATTAAATTTTTTATTTTCATTCGGCTACCACACGATTTAGTAGCCAAAAGTGGATCTACAGCGACTAAAAGACATTTGGTCGGTGAAAATGTACTTTTGGCGACCAAAATTTTGGTCGCCAAAGATTAAAAATTAATTTTTTTATTTTCATTCGGCTACCAAACGATTTAGTAGCCAAAAGTGAACCTACAACGACTAAAAAGAATTTGGTCGGTGAAAATGTACTTTTGACGACCAAAATTTTGGTCGCCAAAGATTAAAAATTAAAATTTTTTATTTTCATTTGGCTACCAAACGATTTAGTAGCCAAAAGTGGGTCTACAGCGACTAAAAGGAATTTGGTCGGTGAAAATATATTTTTGGCGACCCAAATTTTGGTTGCCAAAGATTAAAAATTAAATTTTTTATTTTCATTCGGCTACCAAACAATTTAGTAGCTAAAAGTACCTCTATGGCTACTAAATTTTCTTTTAGTCGCCAATTGTGATATGTTTAGCTACTAAAATTTTTTTTAGTCGCCAATTGTAATATTTTTAGCTACTAAATTTTTTTTAGTCGCCAATAATCAACATTCCCCTACTAAAAAAAATTAGTAGCTAAAAAGTTGATTTTTGCCGACTAAATTTATTTTTGGTAGCCAATTCCGTGACTTTTGGCGACTAAATTATTTTTAGTAGCCAAAAGTGGTCGGCAAAAATGCATTTTCTTGTAGTGAACCATTGGAACACTGTTGGCCTTTCTGTTTGCAATTTCATTAAAAAATACCAAAACCATCCCCAAGGAGGTTAACGAGACCCTGATTGTTCTTATCCCCAAACTGAAGAACCTTGAATCCATTAAACAATTTCGACCCATAAGCCTGTGCAATGTCATTTATAAAACCATCACCAAAATTATTGTCAACCGCATCAGACCTCTCCTACTTGACCTCATTAGTCCTAATCAGAGTAGCTTTATTCATGGTAGAACAATTACTGATAACATAATCATAACCCAAGAGATCATTCACACTCTCAGAAATAAGAAAGGTAAAACTGGTGGTATGGTTATAAAAACTGATCTTGAAAAAGCTTATGATTGCATTTTTTGAATTTTATTCTTAACACTCTAAAGCAGTTTAAGTTTGACTCTGGCTGGATCAATATTATTATTATGAATTGTCTCTAATGTCAGTTCTGCTATTCTTTGGAATGGAGAGACCTCCCCAATGGAGATCCTCTGTCCCCATATTTATTTGCTATTTGCATGGAAAATCTATCAAATATGATTAATCTCAGAACTAAAATGGGAGATTGGAAAGGCCTTAAAGCTTCCAAAAATAGTATACCTATCTCCCATCTTTTCTTTGTAGATGACTTAATTCTTTTTGCCCCCCAGAAATAACTGTGATTGTATCATGGATGATCTCTCTGAGTTTTGTGAAATATCTGGCCAAAAAATCAACTTTCAAAAGTAAAAAATGTATGTCTCCCCTAATATCTCCCAAAGAGGAGTCCTTCCTTTGAGTTATCATGTGGCATATCATTAACCAATGACTTAGGTAAGTACCTAGGAACCCCCCTCCTTCATGAAAGAATTAACAATGTCCACACTAAGGATATCATTGAGAAGATGTCTAGCAAGTTATCTGGATGGAAAGTTAAGAACCTATCCTTTGCTGGAAGAACAATCCTTGTTAAGTCTATCACCTCAGCCATTCCTAACCACCTAATGCAAACTATGAAACCTCCTAGAAATATCTGTGACAAAAATGATAGGCTAAATAGAAACTTCCTTTAGGGAAGCACTGAAAATGCTAAGAAAGTTCATCTGGTCAACTGGCATAATGCTTGTAAAAGTAAGAAACAAGGGGGCCTAGGCATTAGAAAGGCAAGAGAACAAAATTTTGCTTTAATTGCTAAACTATGATGGAAATTTGTCAATAATTCTGAGTATGTTTGGTGCTCAATCCTTAAATCAAAATATCTCAAAAAGCACTCTCTATCTAATTGGCCAACTAAAAGCCAAGCATCTCATACATGGAAAAGCTTCATAAGAAATAGGGAAGTATTAGAAAATTATATCAAATGGAGTGTAGGTAATGGAGAAAGTATTTCACTTTGGACTAATTGGTGGTGTGGCTCGCAACCATTATGCAAAACTAGTCATGGACCTCACATCAAAGACATAACAAAAGTTAGCTCTATCCGTGATGATGAAGGAGGATGGGACCTCATACCAATACAAGATCTGATTTCTCAATAGGACAATGACAACATTCTGAGTATATACAGACCCAGGTTTGTAACCTTCATGGACACTCCTACATGGCAGGGTTCTACTAGCACTACTAGAAATCAGGGTTTTTGAGTCGGCAACGTGCCGTCGCAAATAGCGTATTTGCCGACGCAAAAACTTTTTGCGACAGCGTTTCGACGGCAACTCAAGGGACGAAAATGGTGGGATCGCAAAAAGTTTTTGAGTCGGCAACAATCTGCCGACGCAAAAAGTTTTAATTTTTTGAGACGGTAGATTGCCGACTCAAAAAGTGGTTAAATGTTTTAAAAAATTTAACCCATAATTTTCTCATTGAGGCTCCCAAGTTTCGAACACACACCGTTTGGACGCTTTGACCCGAAGCCACCGCACTAAATCCACTTCACCACCATACCTCTTTCAGATATTTAATGAGATATATATTATTTATAGTATATACACTCAATATTAACATAAAAGTATACGTATAAATAAATATATTTATTAAATATAATCAAGTAAATATATATATCTTGGCTATAAATTTTTTTTTTTTTTTGCTACGGCATCAGTTGTCGACACAAAAAGGTCTAATTTTTTGAGTCGGCACAAATTTGCCGACGCAAAAGGTCTATGCCGACTCAAAAAGTCTATCTTTTGCGTCGGTAAATTCAACCGACTCAAATAATGCTATCAAATATTAA
The DNA here is from genome assembly GCA_025200525.1 of Camellia lanceoleosa. Classification (NCBI taxonomy): domain Eukaryota; kingdom Viridiplantae; phylum Streptophyta; class Magnoliopsida; order Ericales; family Theaceae; genus Camellia; species Camellia lanceoleosa. Next base: position 85,388,876 of record CM045762.1, on the reverse strand, counting down.
TTTTTTGTGTCGGCCAACGGTACCGACGCTAAAGGTTTGGTATTTGAGTCGGTAACTCTGTGCCGTCTCAAAAAGGCTACCTTTTGCGACGGTAAAATCTGCCAACTCAAAAAACTGACTCAAAAGGCCCTTTCTTTAGTAGTGTAGTGGAAATTATTCCACTTCAGCAGCCTACAAGGCTATTTCTTAACAAGAAGACAATGGGCATGATTGGCAATGGATCTGGAAAGCTAAAGTTCCTCAAAGACTCAAGAGCTTCCTCTGGTTGGTAATGCATGGTAGATTATTAACATACCATATAAGGCTCTCCAAAAACCTCATCGATTTGAATATTTGCACTAGATGTGAGATGGCAAGAAATGACATGGAACATCTCTTAAGAGGGTGCTCTAAAGCAAAATGCAATCTGGATAAGGCTTAAAGACTCCAACTGGTGGCAAAAAGAAAACATGAAAAACTTTTGAAGATTAGATCAAAACCAACATGAAAAGAAAAGACCAGTTGATAGAAGTTAATTGGCCTACCATATTCCTTACAGCACTTTGGACCATTTGGAAGGAGAGAAATAAAGAAGTGTTTGACAACCACACTTCTCTCCCTTACATTACCATTTGCTCAATCCTCAAGCAGGCCAAAGAAACTCAAGAGGCTTTTAACTACATACTTAACCCAAATTATACAGAGCCTAGACTAACTCATTGGTTTCTTCCTATTGCAGGAAAACTCAAGCTTAATACTGATGGCTGCTCAAAGGGTGATCCAGGACAATCAGGCTATGGAGGTCTACTTCGAGATGAAGCTAGCAGTTGGATATGGGGATACTATGGATACTTGGGTAATTGAACTAGCCTGGAAGCTAAGTTATGGGGCTTGTACAAAGGTCTCACCATCATCATGAAAAAGAGGCTAAATGGAATAGAGATAGAAACTGATTCCCAAGCTGCATTGAAACTAATCAGTGATGGGGTGGAAAGCACTCATCCTTCCAGAGCACTAATTGAAGATGGAAACTGTATGCTGAAAAGATGCAGATGCACCATTCAATATGTCCTAAGAGAAGCTAATTAAAGTGTTGATGCATTAGCCAACATTGGAGTCAATCAAAAGGAGCACCTCATCTTTCTTGATGATCCCCCAAGCAATGTATCATCATTTCTAGTGGCAGATATGATATCTGCAAGTTCAAGGAGGGATTAAGCCCATGTCCTCTCTCAGTTCTATTTTGTAAAACTAAATTTTTCCTTTAACTTTCATTTGAATAAAAAAAAAAAGTCTCATTCTCTTTATGTAATTTTGTATTTTAAATAGAAAAATAAAAAAGTTCACTTGGCATAAATATAAGCAAAGGCGTTAGGACATCAAGTTCAGCCTTTGCTTTATATATACTAGTGGCTGACATACATAATAAGTGTGCAATTCAAATAAGTAAAAATGAACAAAAAAAAGAAATTAAATAAATCTTATATGTCACTCAGGTGGTAAGTGTGTTTTTCATCAAACTTAAGGTGTCAAATTCAAATTTTACCCTCTTCTCTAACCCTCTTGGCACATAGAGAAGTTAAGGTTTCAAGACACCAACATGATTGTTTAATAATATAATGGAAAGATAGATAATTTTTTAGATTATTAGCTTTAAAATTTTTTTAAAAATTATAAATCTGTTTGGTGAAAAAAAAAAAATTGAACATGCTTAGTTAAATAAGATGTTACATAATTTTTGTTTGTTGGGCAAATATCCAGAATACCATCAAAATTTATAATTATGACAAAAGATATGACATTTTTATGTCTATACATATTTCAGGAAAAAAAAAAAATCTCACCTTTTGGATCAAATAAACTAAAAAATTCATATAAGTTATAATTTAAAATTGCAATAGAATACCATTAGTTTGTTTGTGTGTTTGTTTGTGTGTTTGTTTGTTTGTTTTTTAAATCAAATAAACTAAATTAGTTAATTTATAAGTCAACCAAATGGGACTATATGCATGGACAATCTTTGAAACTTCCATGAATATAAACTGTGAGAAATGATATATACTTTTCATCATTTTATTTAGAAAATATATAATAGCTCTATAAATTGTGTGCAAAGGGATTCTTACTTTTTTTAGGAAAATTATAATAGAGTGGGACAAAAAAAAAATATATATATATATATAGGGTGTAAGTGATTCTGTGATGGGATGCAAGTGAAATACTGTGAGAGTGTAAATGTGATTTACACCCCTCCATGTTTATATATATAAAAAAAAAAAAGATAAAAAAAATTACTATCACACTGGGACGTAATTCTTGAGTTGAATTGCATCAAGCCATCCCCTTTTAAATGAAATAAATAATATATAATAGCTCTATAAATTTTGTCCAGAGGGATATTTTCTTTTTTAGGAAAATTACAGTATAGTGGGACACAGAAAAAAATTACACAAACATGTAGAGTGCAAGTGATTCCGTGATGAGATGCAAGTGAAATACTATGGAGGTGCAAGTGTGACTCACACCTCTTTATATTTCTGTAAAAAAAATTTCTATCCCACTGATATGTAATTCCCATTACCTTTTTCTCACCTACAGAGTTGAATTGCATCAAACCATCCCCTATTAAATGAAATTAATAATAATTTTATTTATTTATTTTCAACTCTTCCCAATTTAAAAAAATTAATCCATAATTTTTATATTTTAAATATTTACTAGATGGACTCTACAGTACTAAATAAAAAGATGGATAAATTATATAAATTATCTTAAATTATGACTCATTTACATTTTATCTTCTTAAATTTCAAAATCACTTCAAAGTAGTATTTTATTACATATAACCTTTTTTATTAGGATTCTATTAGAGATTTACAGAAAATCATATCATGACACATTTATTAAATTTTTAAGATAATAATGCCTTTATTTGGTAATATTGTTTGCACTTTGCTACTAAAATAAGAGTGATAAAGTGCAAATGAAATCACAAGATAATGCTATTATTATCCTAAAACAATTAATAACTAGTTTTATTATTAAAAAAAATTAATAAATGTGTCATGTACTTTACACATTATTTAATTTTTTTAATTATAAATTCTTAACATAATTCTAACAAAAAGAATTAATTATGATAAGATAATATTTTTAAAAAATTAACTACTAAATTTTAAAATTTAGAGAATAAAATATAAATGAGTCATAATTCAAGTTGATTTATCGTAACTTATCTTAAAAGGATTTGATTACCTTCAAGAAAAGCAAGATTGATAGAGACCCCTCGATAGTAGGGTGCCCCAAGAGCACCCGATAATAGAAAAAATAATTCGTAACTTGAAAATCTTTCGGCTCGAATGGCCTGACTGCCCAAAATGATGTCGTTTTGGACAGTTTTTTTTTTTCCTATTAGATCTCTGAAGGACAGAGGGATGAAGAGAGAGGAAGAGAAAGAGAGAGAAGAGAGAGAGAGCTCCACTAGAGACTCCACTGAGTTTCTTCTTCTTCTTCTTCTTTTTTCAGGGTTTGAAATCGATTGATTTCATCGAAATCGATAGATATGGATTTCACAAAATCGATGGATATTGATGATGATGATGATGTTGTTGTTGATGATGATGATGTTGATGAAGATGTTGTGATGATGTTGTTGATGAAGATTTTGTTGATGATGATGATGATGTGTTTGATGATGATGATGATGTTAATGAAGATTTTGTTGTTGATGATGATAATGTGTTGATGAAGATGATGTGTTCCCCAGTTTTATCTTCTTTCTCTGTGTTCATCTTCAAAGAGAGAAGAGAAAAAAAAAAAAAAATTTCCAAAACGACATCGTTTTGAACTCGGGCCATTCGAGCCGTCTTGTTTTCGAGCTACCAATCGAAACTGCAGATAATATACCCCATAGTAGCACACAATAATGGTTAGTGGAAATATGAAGTTAGTTTCTCTTGTAGCAGAATTGTTGTAGGCCTATTTTGAGATAAGTGAAAATTACTCTTGAATAATATTATATATTTTAATTTTACGTTACACTAAAATAATAAAATTATCATGTTTAGATTTATAAAATTGAAGTTTGTTCAGTTATTCAGTGTTGAATAAGATTGTTTTGTTCAAATTTTTAGATTTGAACAAAGTGAATTTATTTAAATTTAAAAGTCTGAACAGTATTGATGTAAAACAGGTTAAATATTTAATTTTACGTAACAAAAAATCACAGAAATTAATAATTATACTTTGATGTTTATACTAACATCATCTTTGATAGGTTGCTTCAAAAAATAGTTTTGATTATTATTCTTATTCATTGTTTGATTTTGTTCAAACTTTTTTCTTTTTGCAAGTAACAACACAATAAGAAACAATAATATTGATAATAATGGTAAATTTTGGTGGGGTGAATTGGAGTCTTAGAGTAAGGAAAAAGATGAAAAGAAAATAATTGAAACTTTAGAAAGGAGATAAAGAGATTTAAATATGAAAAACATGTATAAGTGATTAGGATGTATTATGAAAAAAATATATTTTATTTTAAAATTTAATATGTATTATCTTTATTAGTAAATTTATATTATGATATAATATGAACTAAAATTTTAAATTAATTTAACGTATTCAATTATTTTTTTAGGTATGAATAGAATGTGTGATTCTGTTTGCACCCAAAAAATAACTCAGTATGTCCAACTAAAATTTTGATTCTTATTATATCCTAATGTAAATTTACTAATAAGGACAGTATACATTAAACCCAAAAATGATTTTTTTTTTTTTTTGGTCATGGTACACCTTAATCATTTATACGTATTCTTCATATTCAAGTCTCTTTATCTTCTTCCCAAAGTTTCAATTATTTTCTCTTTATCTTCTTTCTCACTCCAAAATTCTAATCCATCCCACCCAAACTCACTATTATCATTAACATCATTGTTTCTTATTGTATTATTATTTGTAAATAGAAAAAAAATTCAACAAAATAAAATAAAAAATGAGAATAATAATCAAAAATATTTTTTCTAAAGGTTTTAGGGTATTTTTTTTATCAGGATAGTTATGAACTTGAATGATCAAACTATCGTCCATTAAATGATGCATCAGTTAGAAACATTATAGGAAAAAGGTCATTTGGTTTCTTGAGGGTTAGACTTCGTCCAAAAGGAAATGGAGCTAGGGTTCTAGAAAATTTTAAAGTATTATCAAGGATGCTAGTAAAAAAATGCTCTTTGAAAGTTCAATCTTGTGGATTGCCGGGTAAGGTATCTTTGCATTCAAAATGTGTCCATGAGGGCTTTAGGGTTCTTGGAAGAACTGCATTTTAGGGTTAAGAAGTTTCAAAACTCTAAAGAACATGTAAGGTTGTGTTTGGAGCAGCTCTGGAAATATGATTCCAGAGTTGTTTTTAATGCTTTGTTTGATTAAAGCTTTTAAAAATTAATCTCAATATAATATTCCAAAACTCATTTCAGCTTCTGTTTGAAGAAGAGAGTTTTTTGGGATTTTGGATTTTGAAAAGTGTGACTTCGGTCCACCCAGTCATCCTCCCGGACGTCTGGTCAGTCGTCTGGAACATGCTTTTTTATTTATTATTTATTATTTTTTTGCAGTTAGCACTTGTTATTTGGAAAAAAAAAAAAAGAATTTTGTTTTTGATTTTTTTTAACAAAAATAATATATATTTTATATTTTAAATAAAAAATATTTAAAAAAAATAATTTCAACCAAATATACAATCAAAAGTTATTTTAAAGCAATAATTGAATATTTATTTTGATTTTTTTTATTTTGTTTGTAATATTTTCAATGAAGGAAAATTATATTATTTTTTTGAATTAAATTTTAAAAAGAGTTTGATTATGAGTTTTGAACGTAATTTTTAATAGAATTTTGAGTTGTGTGTTTGGTTATGAGTTATAACTTTTTGAATTAAGTTTTGAATTTTTTTTTTCAAAATTCATAACCAAATAAATTTTCTTATTTCACATGTCATATCAAACATTTAAAACACAATTCAGCACTCAACTCAAAAGTCAATTCAAAACTCTTTTTAAAATTCACAACCAAATAAATTTTCTACACTCAAATTATAATTCCAAAACTCACAAATTTGAAATACAACTCTATTCTCAAATCATATTTCTAAACCTCTACCAAACGCTACCTAAGAATTTTTGAAAAAGTGGTGTAATTTGGGGTTTTGATTTGTTATTATTTAGGTATACCACAAATTATAATTTAGCCTTGAAATGTAATTTGTGAAAAAAAATAAAATATATTAAGAGTAAATTATAATTTTAAATAATTTAATAAAAAATATTAAAAAATTAAACGCAATAAATAATTTTTTAAAAATTAAATAGAATCCCCGAATGGAATCACCCGTCGAAATGGGCTGTATAATGAAAATGAGACCCATTTGTAGTGATGCAAAAAAGCAGTACTTGAGGTCCAAGATTGAGACTAGAGAATGAAAATAATAGCTACATCAAATCAATAATATTCACACTGTACGTATCCACTTTGTTTTTTTTGCTTTGTTTTGTTTTGCTTTTTTTAGGTGTCCTTATATTTGAAGGTCCTGCAACTCATTGTCTAATGAAGGTTGGTTAAAGTTTAAATAACGTAAAAAATCAAAAAAAACAAAAAAACTCAATACACGTTTTATATAGATGAGATATCTTGTGACGTGGAGCTAAATTCTTGTAATTCGGCAAGACACACTTAACATAGTACGTAGTAGTCCTACCTTAGCCCAGATGTTAGTTGGGACAAAGTGGTGTTTTGAGAAGTTGGTAAAAAATTGATTTTTTGACTCTTTTGGCAGTTTTTTTGACAAAAAAATTGGGTTGTTTTGAGTAAAAAAGCCGACTTTTTTGACTAAAAAAGCCAAAAAAACTGACTTTTTTGATATGTTCCGAAAAGACCCTAAAATTTTGACAACATTTCATTGTGTTCACAATCATCAAAACAGTAAAAATTCTACTACTAGAACAGTTAAATTTCAATTTTTCGGACACGATAAACCTTTTTTAAAAACAATATATATTCATCATCGGTTCTGTTTGATAGATCTCAAAATTTTATATTCATTATCATCTTTGGTTTGAATTTTTTGGATTAAGTTTTTTCAAAATTGAGTTTTTTCAAAATTGAGTTTTTTGATTTTCGTATTTTTTGTTTTTAGTGAATATTTTTAAAATTTTAAACAATTTTTTTACTTTTTTAGATGTACCTTACTTAGATGTATCTAAAAAGTAAAAAATTTCTGAAAAAATATTTTAAAAAATTAATAAATATATAAAAATACAAAAAATGTACTGAATTCTCGTATTTTTTTTTATATTTTTGATATTTAGTGAATTTTTAAAAGGTTTTTTTACAATATTTTACTTTTTAGGTATATTTATGTTAGGTGTGTCTAAAAAGTAAAAAAAAAAATTGCTTAAAATATTAAAAAAAAATTCAATAAAAACAAAAAAATAGAAAATAAGAAAGTAGAATTTTTTGAAAAGTATTTTTGAAAAAATGGAACCAAGTTTTCAAGTCCATTGCGTATGTTTATTACCTTGAGAACTACTCCTACATTCATTCATTTTGAAGTGTTTGGCCAAAACTGGATAATAGTTGGCCCTACAAGGCATTGATGTGTATTAATGATCGAGAATCAAAAGGGTCACATGTCCCTCACATACTTCACTATAAGAGGTCACATTTATTTACATTCTTGATGAATATTTTCTCGAGGTAATTATATAAGAGATGGATTTGGGATAGTTATTGTAAATTAATGTGAAATTACAAACAGGTGAAATTTACATTTACAATTATTAAAATGTCCCTCTTCCCTTCTTTCCTCATCCACCCTATGCAACTTCTGGCCAACCTTTTCTTACTCCTCTCCGATCACCATCTACCCTTCCGATCTCTGCAGCACCTCCGTCGCCATTCCGTCACCTCCATTTCCTAGTAACAAACAACTTTAGTGTATATTCTCAACAGTTGCTACCAATTTTGCCCATCAAATTTTGTTCTCTCTATTTTGAGGATAGAGATTTTTTTTTTTTTTTTTTTGGTGTTGAAAACTAAATTGTCATTGTATTTAATTTTGAATTTTTTAACCTTTAATTTGAATTAGGTATTGAATTTTTGAAATTGTCTCTCAATTTGAAATTTCACTGTCCAAAACATTAATGTACTCTAATCAAACCCTCCTTAAAAGAATCTTACTTATCAAGTCTACAACTAAAATTAAGTGGGATGACTTGAAGATTGGCCCTCTCCACTAAACATTTTTTATGAGCACGTCTTATATTTATTTATTTATTTATTTTATCACACGGTATATATTAATAGAAGTTAATATATTAAATTTTGAGGCAATTGATTGATATGGACCCAGTAGATTGGCAATGTATTTATATAACATTATTATTCCATTAAATTTGGGCAAATTACAAACACTCCCTCGAGGTTTGGTAAAAATACAGATTCTCCTGAGGTTTGAGAAATTACATCCCGCCCCCTGAGGTTTATATTTCCATAACAAATTGCCTCCTGAGGTTTTTATTTTCATACAGATTCCCCCATAATTTCTCCTAATTTGTTATAAAAATTTAACCCTCAGGGGGCGGGGTGTAATTTCTCAAACCTCATGGAAGAATCTGTATTTTCACCAAACCTCGAGGCGGTGTTTGTAATTTGCCCATTAAATTTTTATTTATATAGAAAATGCATTGTTTATAATTTTAAAAACATTATTATGACATCAAAATATACTAGAATTTTGTATAAATTTGTTGTTATTAGTAAATGATACAACACAACAGTCTCACGAAAAAAAAAAAAAATTCTATTAACAGTCTCAAAAGTTGGGACCCAATCTACTAACTCTCTAGTTCCACAAAATAAAAAAAAAAAAAATAAAAAAAAATAATAATAATAATTTCTATTTACTCTCATATGAATATTATATAATTTAAATACATAACAAAAATAACATTTAACTTGCATATCCATGACAAAAATACAAATCCCTGTGGAGAAAAAAAATGTAAAAGCCACGCGCGCAAATACATATATATATAAAAAAAAATTGTCGGTTGGGGATAGTGGCAGCCACAGCTGTGAGCCATTGTATTTAAAATTAGGGTAAATTACATTGACACCTCCAGATTTTATATTTATTATAATTTTTCTTCTTATTTTTTAAAAATTACATCAATTTTTTAAGGTTTAAAATTTTATTACAGATTGACTTCTGAAATTTAAAGTTTCATAACAATTCTCCTAACATAATAATTATCATACATAAAATTAAATTAATAAGAGATCAATATAATTTTTCAAATGTAATAAAAAAAATTATAATAAATATAAACTTCAGAAAATGTCAATGTAATTTACCCTTAAAATTAAGTGGCAGCCACAAAAGTTTCCACTAATTAGTAGAGGTTGCCATCGGCCTGCTAACCCACTCAACCCCGTCTAGCCAGCACAATATTTTTAGGGTTTGAAAAATTTGTTTCCCTCATGGGGCCGAGCTATATACTGACATTTTGTTCCCATTTAATATTTGTACTCAACTTAGGGATAAAACGTTTTAGCCCAACTCAACTTGGCTTGCCAATTTGTAAAATATTAATAATAATTTTATACCATTTTAATTATAAAATAAAAAAAAAAGATAAAAGATAAAAAAGTATATATCTATAAAGGGAATTTGATCAAAATCCCTTTATAATAAAATTTTATTACATTAAAGACAATCGCAAAAGTTTTTCTTAAAAAATTCATCAAATATAACTATTATAAAAATATTAAACTTTAAAATAACATAATTTTTTATTTAGATGTTGGTTTTTAATAAAATTAATATTTTTAGAATTCTCTAATCAAGATCTATCAAATAAGATCCATATTGACTATGAAATTCGCTTTTTTTAAAACAAATTATTACCGTTGAAATTGATGTAAACCGTAATAGTAACATGTTACTCTGTTTGACAATAACATGTTATTCTGATTCACACTAATATATTACTCTTGCAATATTGTCCAAGAAAGAAAGAAAGAAAGAAAAAAAAAAAAATATATATATATATATATTTTACTTTGTCCTTACTCAATTATGTGTTTTTTCTCAGAGAGTTTGTGAAAAAAAATAAATTAGGTTGTATTTTTCATCAAACAAGGGTCCAATGGAGGGATTTTGACTAAATTTTCCTATAATAATTCTTTCAAGGGCTTAAATTAAAACATTCTTTAAAAATTATATTTATTTTACCATTGAATTTCGTTAATATTCTAAATTTAAATAATAAATGAAAGTATTTAAATAATTTAATATCCATTCAAGATGAAAATTAAAAATAAAAAAAATAATAGTTCATATTTATTGGATTAAGTGGGTGGGGTTGAGATTTAAATTTTTCTTAGAGCCGGACTTAGAATAACTAGATTAGGTTCGATGTTAGGCCACGCTCCAAATAACATATATTCTCTTACTATACAATGTAAGCCCCCCGAGAATTGTCCACCCTAGCATAAAGGCCCCGGTGAGAACAACCCTGAACAAAACCACTCCATTTCCACTATTGCCAGAGGATCCATCTATTTTGTTTGGAAAAAAGTAAATTTTCTTACAAATTGTGTATAAGAAAACTTACGTGTTAGTCCTAATAGGTAGATTGATTGTCCAATAAGTCCTGTAGTAATTAACATCATTTTTTTATTAAACGCTATCAAAAAGTATCACTAATTGTTAATTTTTAGCGACAGTTTGACAATTTTGTCACAAAAAAGTCACCAATTATAAGTATTAGTGATAGTTTAAAAAAATCATCACAAAAAAAGTTACTAATTTTTAACTTTTAATGACAATTTGAAAAATTCGTCACATAAAAGTATCATTAATTATAAGTTTTAGCAACAATTTATAATAATCGTGACAAAAAAAAATCAATAGTTGTCAATTTTTAGTGACATATGCAAAAAGGCATCACAAAGAATTATTTTTAGCGATGATTTTATTAGGATTGACTTTCAATAGGACTTAACGGAAATTAAGTCCAATTATTAAGACTTATTGGTAATCTACCCTTTTTTATACAAGATTTGTGAATTTTCTTTTCCAAGTTAAAACACCCATTTTGTTCTAAAAAAAAAAAAGTTAAAACACTCATTATGAAAATTTATAATTATAAAAAATACCACTACCATATCATTTTGCAGTAACTTGCATCCATTTTGAATTGAAAATGTTATTAGTTATTCGAATTTAATGGGTAAATCGAACTATTTCAATTTCAAGTTTATCCGTCAAAGAAATGAAAGATTGCTTATTTCTTTCTTAGGTAAGTGAAAAAATGAACCGCAGAGCAGGACAATTGTTATCATGGGAATTAATGGGATGCAAACTACCTTGTAAAACAATTTTGTTGACACTAAAAGATATTTTTTTTGTTGATAATGGGTAAGTCTCGTTTAATTGATTGAGACTTATCGATTATAGTCAAATCTAATCTCATTAAGATTTTGGTTTGTCGATTCATATCATAAATTATTATTTTTTAAGTAATTATGGCCATATGTTATTATCTTTAGCATTATCTATTTTTAATATTAGTATTATTATTATTGTTATTTTTGTTTAGTACAGAATGTAATCAATTAGTTGATCAGGACATGAAAGGTAAATTACACTTGGCACCCTTACAATTTGCACCAAATCTCACTTTGGCCCCTACACATGAAATCAAGACAGTCTACCCCCTGCACTTCTGCTCAAATCCTATTTTGGTCTCTATACATGAAATTGTGACAGTCAACCCCCTGTACTTTTGATAAAATCTCACTTTGGTCCCTATACAACTGTCAATGTCTCATTTCTGTTACTCAATTGTTTAAATCTTTAACAGAATCTAGTCATGTGATAAGAATGTCACTACGACATTAGGTAAGACAGGAAAATCATCTACATTTTCCACCAATACACACTTTATCCCAAAATTTTCATCAAAATATGACTGTACTAGACTAAAAAAAACGCAGATTGTGAATAATTAAGAAGATGAACTAGGATTTTACATAAATTGGAATCATGAAACTCTATTTTTTATGGTAACACAGTCTTCTGTCTATTCATTTTTCCTTTTATTTGATTTCTTTGTTGCATATATATATATTGTATAATATAACTCTCATGTGCTTATCACGTAGGACAAAGTGTATTAGTGGGAAATATGGATAATTTTCCTCTTTTACCCTCATTTCCTAATCACATTTTTTATCACATGATTAGATTTTGTTAAAGATTTAAAAATGAAATAACAAAAGAAGGACATTGACATTTGTATAGAGACCAAAGTGGGATTTGACCAGAAGTGTAGAGAGTTAATTATCATGATTTCATGTGTAAGGGCCAAAGTGAGATTCGATGCAAAGTGTAGGGGTGCAAAGTGTAATTTACCTCGACATGAATTAAGGAGAATAACAACGTGATGGAATCTTGGTTCCAAAGATGAGCAGTGGAGCATGCATGATTTGAGGTGGGAAACGTGGCTCTATCGAGGATGTGGCAAATGTGGCTATATTGGAGGAGAAATTGCCTAGCAGTTCTTGCCGAAAGAAGCTTTGGGTGTTGATTATAAATAAACAAAGAGATGCAAGCAAAACTGCCTAGCAATGCTTGCCGAAAGAAGCTTTGTGAGTATTGTTCGAAAGGTAATAAGTTTTACTCAATAAATTATTCAAAAGTTTAGATTATTTTGGAGAGATCTAATGGCTATCAATTTGGGTGTATGAGCATCTCCAATCATTCATATTTTCTTTCATTAAATTTAAATTGAATGAAAAATAAAAAATTATCTAATCTTTTCTGCAAAATGGTCTTCGCGAATCATTTTTTTAATCAAATTGAGAACTATCAAATCTTTTATTAAATTTAAATTTAATAAAAATTTAAAAAGATAAAGCATTGGAGATTAAAAAAAAAAATCATCAAATTTGGTTTAAAAAAAAAAAGAAAAAAGAAAATTTGGGATAAGATGGGAACTTTGAAAAAGATTTTCATGAAATTTAATAAAAGACATTAAAGTAATTCATATCAAATTAAATTTTTTTATTTAAATTTAAAATCAAATTAAATGAAAAAATTAGTGAAAGATTAGACATGACTAACCAACTATTTTAATTCATCAATAGACAGGGTGTAAAAATAGTCCGTCGCTCATGACTCATGGCTTGTGGGCGGCCCAAAACCCGCTTGTAGCCCGAGGTGGGCTCAGCCCGGTTAAGCCTAGCTAGGCCCGAGCTTGAGCCTAGCCCAAGACCCTGGGCTTGGGCCTGGACCGCTTGTTTGGAAGCTCGGCCCGCAACCCATCTCCCAACGGCTTTCTGTCTGACAGTAAAATTTCAAAAAAAAAAAAAAAAATTAAAAAGGTCAAATGACCATTTAACACCAAAAGACCAAGTTATTTTTTTATTATTACAAATTAACCCCCCTCCTCTCAAACTCCTATAAATACCTCTCATCTCCTATTTTATTTCTCACAAACAATTCTCTCTTTTAAACTCTTAACTCTCTCCATTAATTTTGAAGTCTTATATCTAAGTGACAATTGTTATTGTGCAAGAAGAAACTTTTATCAGAAGAAGCTAAGTTTTGTATCGCATTTGCCAGTCGGTAACATTAATTATTTGAACTAAATTTATTATGGGTAACACACCAATAAATCCCAAAATGTAATCTTGTAAATTGTTTAGTCCTCCTTTTTTTCTTATGAACCCAAAAGTCCCATTAATGTGGAAATTACACAAAATGGTAGTTACTTACATGTTTGGGTTTAATTTTTTAAGGATAATGTCATGCCTCAAATTTTATTACTCAGAAACATTACCAAAACCTTTGAGTTAAGTCCATTTATTCAATACATTTATAACAACAAATAACTATTACACTTGAGTAATAGAAATATTGTTCTCTCTCGGATGAGTATGATAATAATACATGCCAAGCTTCTATTGAAGTGCTACAATAAATATTTACACGAGTCCAAATCATAATGTACATTTCCTTTACACACTAGACAAAGATACACACAAAAGACCAATAGAGTTCTTGAAGCTCCAACAGATGTTTCGGTGTTCTTTCCTGAAAAATGGTAAAACAACGAGGGATGAACAAATGTATCTAGTAGGAATCTTCAATGATTCACAACAATAAAATCTATAGATATATACGATCATTCATGCTACGGAATGATACATAAGTAGATAATGTGCCATTTGTATTCAAAATACAATACATATAGATAGTACCTTTCCAAAGAAAAACCCACTAACCTTTCAAAGAAAACTTTTTCTTTGTCATCCTAACATTCTTGTACCAATTACTAACCGTCTTTCTTAAGGTTCATTTCTCAACTTTTCACAAGGTTACAACATTAATAGAATACGTGTTACAAAAGATCATACATTCCATAATTTAAATCACAACTAGTCATCATCCCACCCTAATTCACCTCACTTTAATATACACATGTAACAACATTTATTACCAACACATCTCAACAATCCATTTATATAAGATAAGTCAATTTAGTTCCATCATTTCAACTTTAAATAATCTAAGTCCATCATTTCCATCTATCACAATCACATAACAAATACCAATATAATTTTCTCCACAAGTCCACAACAATCATCAGATCCATAAACAAGTCACATCCATAAACCACACGTTTTATCGGGTGCCACTCCAGAAGGAAATCAGAACCTCTATTAAGCACCACGCTTTATTGGTCGCGAGCCGGAAGGCACGCGGAACCTCATGCTTTACCGGTCACTAGCCGGAAGGAACGCGGAACCTCACGCTTTGCCGGCTCAAATACTACGGGAAATGAACCCCAAAACAACATTAATTACTATCCATTAATTCATCAAGTCATCCACAATTATGATTCATGGCCAAGGTCAACACAACTTTCATTGTTTCTTTTACACATTTGTTCAACAACACGTCCTTCATATGTTTAAAATTCATTTTCATAACAAGTACACTTCATGTTCCACGACCTTTTCTATTTCTCATCATCAACATTAACTCTTTTAGTCCAATCATACAATACAATTTGTTTTGTAAACTTCTCAAAGCCTTATTAATTAAAATTCCCAATTTTTGATTTCTCAAACACAATCTTCATAGCCCGATATTATTTTCACAACCAGTAGTCTCATTATAATTACACATATATTCCAATCATACATGAAATTTCAAGAAAATCAAGTTAATTAAGGTACTTACTCATTCTTAAAGTAAGTCCACATCCAGAGTCAAATTTAGGGCTTTTTATTGTGAAACTCAAAATCACATTCTAACTACTCAACACATCCTCAACCCACTCCCAATTTCATATTTTGACTCCCTCATTTGGAAACCCTAACTTACATTACATGCTATTAAGAAAGTCTTTTCAGGTTGAGGTTTTTATGCAATAAGAAATTACCACCCATCTATCTATTAGAAAATATTGTAGAGAAGCAAGAAGATCCTTACCTCTAGCATGAAGAGGAGAAACCCGAAAGTTCCATTTCGACCAAAACACGATCCATTCGGATGAAAAGAAAGCTCTCATTCTAGAAGAGTATGTTTTGGTGAGAAGGTATGAAGAAGGATGTAGGATAGTATGTTTCTTGATGCTATATGTGTCAACAGGTTAAGGCGGAACACCAATGACCGTTTGGACTTTTGCAGCCTTTCAAGATCCCTACTTGGAAATGAGAGTACATCTCTATGGACTTCGTGGATGGATTGTCGCGATCTAAGCGAGGTAATGAATCTATTTGGGTGATAGTGGATTGACTCACCAAGTTTTCTCATTTTATTCCTATTAGTGTTCACCAAACTACGGATAAATTGGTTAGGCTGTATATTTGGGAGGTGGTGCGATTTCATGGCGCGCCAGTTTCTATAGTTTCGGATCGTGATCCGTTGTTTATAGCAGAGTTTTGGGAGAGTTTTCAACATGCTTTGGGTGTTAGGTTAGACCTGAGCACGGCTTATCATCCTTAGACGGATGGGCAAACTAAGCGAGTAAATCAGATATTGGAGGATATGTTGAGAGCTTGTGTCCTCGATCTTGGTGGTAGTTAGGAAAAGCACTTGCCATTGATGGAGTTTGCTTATAATAATAACTATCATTCAAGTATTGGGATGGAACCTTTTAAGGCTTTGTGTGGAAGGCCATGTTGATCACTTGCTTGTTAGATGGAGGTAGGAGATGCGCTGTTGTTAGGGCCAGAGTTGGTGTGAGAGACCACAGAGAAGGTGAACATTATTTGGGAACGTATTAAGACTGCACAGAGTCGTTAGAAGAGTTACACTGATAGAAAACGTAAGGGGGTTGAGTTGAATGTTGGAGATTTTATGTTTTTGAAGGTCTCCCCGATGAAGGATATCATGCGGTTCGGAAAGAAGAGAAAGTTGGCACCTAGATTTGTGGGACTATACAAGATCACTGAGAGGATTGGTAATGTGGCTTACAAGTTAGCCCTACCACCTGCTTTAGCTTTGATTCACAACGTCTTCCATGTATCTTTATTGCGGAAGTGTGCACAAGACCCTTCCCAAGTAGTATCACCAGAGGTGTTGGAGATTAGTGACGATCTAACGTATGCAGTGTGACCGGTTACTATTCTAGACCAGGATGTAAAGCATTTGCGGTGCAAGAAAGTGAACTTGGTGAAAGTGAAATGGAGCGAGGATGAGAACGATATCACTTGGGAATTAGAAGAGAAAGTTTGGTGTAGGCACCCGCAGCTTTTTGCTTAGTACTCTCTCCTATCGAATCTCAAGACGAGATTCTTTTGAGGTGTGTATATTGTAACGGCCCTAATTTTTCTTAAGTCAATATTTGTTATTATTACTATTATTACTTTATGTTTATTTATTTTTGGCTTTATTAATTGCATGGATACGTGAATTTAATGTGATATTTAATTATATATAATTAATTCGAATATTTATATATATATGTAAATGGTGTTATATATATTAATCTTATATAGCATATTTATAGATGTTGTATTTATATAATAAAATGTAATATAATAGTAAATTTAGTTATGTTGGATTCGGGGTGTGTATATGTTGCTTTCTTAAGTCATTCTTTATATATGTTGTATTGATAGTAAATTAGGTTACAAAAACTAAGAGTGCTCTGTGTGATGGAGAAGCCGAGAGAGAGAGAGAGAGAGAGAGAGAGAGAGAGAGAGAGATTGTGATCATCAAAGAAAGCCACGGGAAGAGAAGAAAAAGGGGAGACGGCAAGGAAAGAAAGAGAAGAAGGAAAAAAAGAAAAGAAGAAAGGGTTAGGGTTTTATTTTGGTGCTTCATTAATTTTTCAAGTATTTCTTGGATCTTCAAAAAATAATTGTGAGTGCAAAACCCACTTTCCTTGATTTATGTTTATTTTGTTGTTATTATTTATTTATTTGATATTGGTTTGATATTGTATTTACATGAAGATGATGGATTGATTTCAATTATTTTGGTTAGTGGCGTATGCAAGGTTTAGGGCTTTTGTATATATTCATTTTATGGCTGTAATCACACTCATGGATATATGAAATTAAAATAAACTTAGAACCCATAGATAAATTTCGAATACTCCACCACGACTCCATGGATTGTTGTTTTATTTGAGTGTTGGTGAGAAATAATATATATAAAAAAAAGTGAAGATTATGAGATTTATTTGAATGCCTTAGGCTTGACATTATTATGTTTGTTCTCATGAGTAGATAAGGGATTGTGTATATATTGTTGCCTCGTTCTCAGGAGTAGAGGAGTGCTTTGATTTATGCGCTTATGTATATGCTAAACATCCGGGAAGTGTGGATCAAACTTGGGACAATATCCCCGTGCAAGTTTGGCTTCGGAGCGGTGTTAAGTATACATGAGGCACATGGGATATATGTGTAGGCCGGAAGTGAATGGCTGAAGTGATGGAGTTAAGGTACAAAGAATTAAATATGAACTTATTGGTATAATTTGAATTGCATTGATTGATAGATCTTGAAAAATAGCAAGCGACCTCAATAAATTACAAAATTTGGGCAGAGGCATGTATACGTAATTCTATACAATTTTTTTTTTGTATTTTAACTATTTACTAAAAAGATCAATTAAAACTTGTAATCAGATGATCTTGGTTACAATAGTTTTTATTCATTTTAGCAATGCAGATTTTAGATGCTGTTTTAACACACGAAATGAGCTCATTTTTATTGATTTCGTGTAAACTAACGTACAACATTATTCTAAACACTTGTTGTGTTTTGAACTTTTCCAAAAAAAAAAAAAAAAATCAGCTTAGGGCAGTTTATTTTCATTTTCAGCTTCAGATTTTTCGGTTGAATTCTGTCTAAGTTCTTCTATCAAGTTTTTCTCTCAACCTGTTCAGTTTCTACTAAATTTGTTTGCATTACTCTTTAGGAAATTTGATTCTATACAACTTTTATTCTTTGAGTTTTGGTCAATTCGAATGATTTAAGTATGAAATGATGCATTTTTATACTTCTTCAGCAATTTACTTATGATTAAATTATAGTAACTCTATTGTTTGCAGAATGGTGGGTCTTACTAACTTTTTATGCAGGGCTGACCCACCATATTTTTATTTTTTTATTTTATACTGAATTTATATTTAGTTATGTACGGGCAAGAAGCTAAATGCAACTGTATCTCGGGAAACTACCCCTTCGTCTCGGTGCAAGTGGAACTACTTGTCTTGTCCCGTAACAAGAATTAAATGTATTTTTGTTTGTGTCTGGTGGACATATGGGTGTCAATTCTTATACTCATACCAGTATACTTGTATACTGACCCGTTTTGTCTCTTGGCATCTTGGGTACGTTTTGTTTGAGCGCATTCGTGCTTCCTTTGCAGGATTAGTTGGCACTACGGTGGTGACAAAAAATAACTACGGTTATAGGACATGTCTTTCAGACTTCTTTTGTTTTTTGGAGTTTAGGGTTGACATTAGTTTATTTATTTATTTATTTTTTTATGACCTTAGTATTTTGACGATTTGGCATTGTGGGTTATTTTATAACTTTACATTATTTAAGTTGTTTTGACTATTGTTGCTACTTTAATGTTGGAGGTATTGGATAGTTATGAATTTATGATAGATAGTTTGGTTGGCGTTTGTTTTTTTTTTTCCCTTGTAATTTTTTTTTTTTGAGCATTGAAATTTAGTTAAACCATAGAGAGATGTGAACATTTAGATTTTGTTTCACCCGTAGGATTTGGATGATGAAATATTGATTGGGATTTAGTTCTAATTTAATATTTAATTGTCCAAATTTTGGGGCGTGACAATGGTCGAACATCGAGGGTGGCAGACCAGCAAATTGACCGACTAACAAGATGACCGAGCAAGGGCATTCAACCAGCAAGGTAGCCAACAGGCAAGATGGTTGAGCAATGGTGGTTGACTAGCAAGATGGCCGACCAAGGGTGGTCGAATGACCTGAACGCATTGATGGTGCACGGGGCTCGAGGTACAGGGATGCATGTGATGTTTTGATGTGAAATAGATATGGGGGAAGAAAGACAGTTAGTGGTTTGGGAAATTAATCGTGTCTGTCCATATAGGACAATCTGGGCCGCTGATACATATTTTGAATTGTTGTTGGAGATGAAAGGTTTTGAAAGTGGGTGAATTCGAAAGGGTTTGGGTAATTACTCGTTTAGTTTTCGTGTTTCCTTCACACTAAGCAAATTTTTTCAAATTGGCAAATTTTAACCACGACCCTTGGAATACAGACAAACCTTGGGCATTTGGACTTGTGCGATTTTCATGGCTAATTGAAAAAAACCAACACATCCCAGACTTTACCTCATTCGTCTCTCCTAATTCTCCAATCTTCCATATTTCGAACTTCCTTGCCCCTGCAACTGAAGCCATCTATAAAAATATGAGAGAGATGGCCCAAGAAAAAGCCCTTGCTCTGACGCCTGATGCACTGGGAGACAACAACGGAGTTGCCCTGGTGGAGAAGTATAGGGTGGAGAGGTTGGTCTTAAGAAGGGTGGACAGACCACATCGATCCATTCCATCGATGATGATCTTAGCTGCCTAACCAATTAGCCAAGTGGCCCCTGACCACTGACACACCAAGGCTGACAACTTATCGTTGATAGTAGAGGACCTAGAGGAGATCCGAAGAAAGTACCAAATTCCTGAAAACTTGGAATTAAGGCTATTAACGGCCGATGAGAGGGTGTTTAATGCCAGGCTAACGGAGTTTACATTGTACGAAGAGGCACTCCGTAGGGGCTTTAGACTATCGCTCCCTCAACTTGTGACCGACGTGCTAAACCAGTTATAAGTGACACCATGCCAATCAGTGCCAAATGCGTGGAAGATTCTGTTCATGTGCATAATCTCTTGGCTATGAGCGACCAACGAGAAGGAGATGTCTGTAGATGAATTTTTTCCCTGTTACAAGACATCAAGCTAGCAGGAGACGTGAGTAGCCCTGCAGGCGGTGTTTGGCAAAGGGTTGGTGACGGGGCTGCCCCTGTTTGTTAAGGGGTGGAGAACCAAATGGTTCTACATGTCTGTGAACGACGGAAGGGGAGTATGGACGATTTGGAAGATCCCCACCAAATCAATTGAGCCAAAGTTGGATGCGGCTGCAGAGAGAAGAGTAAAATAAGTAAAACAAGGGAGGGAGAATGAGGGGATCAAGTGGGATGATCTTATTAAGCCTTCTGTCTTGTTTGCTTTGAAGCTGGGTCCTGAGCCCAGTGAGACAGATCTTGCTCCTAACGAAGTGGAGGTGAAGAGAAGAGCACAAGAAGTAGAGGCTCGGCGAGTCTTTGCTGAGGCAGAAAAATAAAAGAAGAAGGTGTTGGGGCTAACCCCCAAACCGCACGGTTAGAGGTCCGCCCGCCAGTGCCCTAAAGCCCTGACAGAGACGGACTTAAGGACTTTTATCCCTCTTAAAGCCCCGATTGACCTGCTGAAAAAAATGAGTAGGGCGGAGATAGAGCAATTGAAGAGAAAGAAAAGGGCTAGGTCTAAGGGTGGAGAAGAAGGGCCCGTACAGAAGAAGGCGAAAGAAGAAGAAGTAAAAGAGGTAGAAAAAGAGGTTGGGCCCTTAAATCCTTAAGTGGAAATGGCCATGACAGAGGCTGACCCACCTCTGAAGGAGTAGAGTGAACTAGGAGAGCCAAACAAGAAAGAAGGAGACCTAGATGGCCCACCCAAGCAATCAGAAAAAATTGATGCTATTGAAGTTGAGGCGACCAAGGTAAGGGAAATGGAGGAAGTTGAGTGCCTAATAGATGCTCAGCCAAGTGCGATAGAGGTTGACTTTACTGTAGAGAACCTACATACCACCGCTCGGTACCTAAGTGCTGTGGTCGGTGTGTCGTTGAGTGGCTTTGGCGAATCTACGAATCTATTGACCGACATGAAAGCCTCCTATGAACAAGTGTTGGGGGTTATTGACGACGTTGTGGTGACAGATGCGTCAAGGTGGCGACTGAATGAAAGAAGAGTTAGGACATCCAATAGGCCTGCCAAATTGCCAAAGATCAAATGGAGAAAGCCCTCCTTAACAATGAAAAGTTGTGTGACTCATCTCTGAAGAATAAGGAAGAGTTGGAGGCATGAGTTGCAAAGTTGATGAGGGGTCTTGCTACAGAGAAGAAGGCGGTAGAGGAAGAGAGGGCTAAGGCAACAGAGTTGGCCAAGTTGATGACATCAGAACAAGCAGCCTACCCCGACCTCTATACCGCAGCTGTGGAGCAGTTCAAGCAGTCTACCAAATTCCAGATAGTGGTAGATGCTGTTGTGGCCACAAGCTTGGTCAGAAAGGAAGGGTCTGAGGTTGGGCCATCAAGCACAATTACTGCCGATTTGGTGAAGGGGCAGACCAAGGCCGAAATAATCCAGAACATCCAACAATCCGACTATTTCAAGCTCTTGCTCAACAAGTATTGGGATAGCGACTGGGTGAAGTTCAGGCAGAGAGCAAGGGTGACCTTCCTAGACATCAACTTTGACCTTGTAGAGCTAGGAGATTAAGACATCACCTGCACTCCACTAGATAAAGGTATTGAAGAAGAAGACTTGTTGTCTAGTGAGGAAGAATGAGATAGAGGGGGAGCGAGTTGAGCTTTATGCTATTGTAGTACTTTATTTTCTTTCTGTTTTGTTGTAGCTTATCCTTGTAAAAATGTAAGAAATTGTAATTCGTAAGTGTTATAATAAAGAAGTTTTCCTTGTAAAAATTTTGGTTAATACACGAATGTGTTTGAGTTATGGCCTTGCATATTTGGGTTTCATGTTATTTGAATGATCCTTAAGTCAAATAAGTAATTGCTATAATAGCAGTTTGGGTGAATATCTGTAAAATGCAAGGAAAAATTAGAACTAATTTGGCATAATGTTGTTATCTGGAACATTAGTGAACTAAGTAATCACTGAAAGTGGAAGTACAATTAAGCTTGAGCAAATCAGTGATGGGTAACGTTAAATTTGTGAAACGCAGTTGTTTTAAGCTTTAGGTGGCCATCAATCATTTTGGCTTATTAAAAAATAGATGTGTAAAACAGAAAGTAAAGTGGTAAAGCAGAGCAACCAATACCAAAAGTGCACTACACAAAGTTCTTGGCCTTATAAAACTGACCCTCAGTGGAGAACTAAATTGAGAAAATGTAATTATAAATGGAAAAAGTCATAGGCTGACCATTGGCCAGGCAAATTGAACTATTAAAACTGGGAAAAGTATAACTTGTAAAATTTTTAATTGAATCAATGTCTTAACTTGTGAAAATCTTGATAAAAGTGGGGAGATTAAATTTATAAGGAGGTGTGAATTCTTGTGTTGGTCGTGTTTTTGCAAAGGTGATTTGGGCAGGCCCTATAGGCAGACCCTGCATGGGTCAGGGATAAGGTCGGTCAACTGAGTCATTCTGGTGTAAGGACGGTCGGCTGGCTACAAGAAAGGCCAGCCGAGGCCTTAAACGCTCAATCTAGCTGAAATTAGTTCATGTCCAGTCTGGCTGGGGCTTTTTGGACTTAATTTAGCTAAGGTCGTCATGCTCAGTTTGGCTGAGGCTTTTTGGACTTAGTCTGGCTGAGGTCTTCATGCCCAGTCTGGCTAAGGCTTTTTGGACTAAGTCTGGCTGAGGTTTTCATGCTTTTTGGACTCAGTTTAGCTGAAGTCTTCACGCTTAGTCTGGCTTATGCTTTTTGGATTGAGTCTGGCTGAGGCTTTTTAGACTGAGTCTGGCTGAGGTCTTCATGCTCAGTCTGGCTGAGGCCTTTTAGACTTAGTCTGCGCTCAGTCTGGTTGAGGCCTTTTAGACTCAGTCTGCGCTCAGTCTGGCTGAGGCTTTTTGGACTCAATCTGGCTGAGGTCTTCATGCTCAGTTTGGCTGAGGCTTTTTAATTTAAAACTTATAAAATGTGTGACACAGATAACAAAATTTGAATATCTTTCTCATTAATATGAAGTCCTGCCAAGGTAAGCTTATACATTGTATTCAAAAGACAAAATACAATAAGTGATCTGAGTTGAATAGGACAATAAAATAAATGAGACATGAGAAAAAGGCTTCACTTTATTGAAAGCGGTAAGTGCCTGGGCGTGGCCTAGATTTGACAATGTAAGGGCCCTTCCAATTAGTTACTAGTTTCCCCTCGACTGGGTTTTTGGTGGCCAAAGTTGATTCCCTTAGGACTAGGTCTCCCACTACGAATTCTCTGGGTCTGACTCTGCTATTATAGTGTTGCCTCATGACCGCCTCGTCGCCGTATGTTAGGCGAAAATAGGTCTCCCATGTGGGGGTTCGTGCCTATCCGATTTGCCTAGAGTACATTCGGTAGCTCTTCTGCCCTAAGACCCTCAGCTGCCTCTAATTTAGTTTTGATAATCTTGAACAGGGAGTGTTGATGACTTTAACTTGCCCATTAACTTAGGAATGACCTGGAGAGGAAAAGCATGCCTCGATATTGAGCTTCTTACAAAATTCCCTAAACTTGGCGTTATCAAACTGTTTTCCATTATCTGATACAATGGCCTGAGGAACTTCGAATCTACATACAATGGACTGCCAAATAAATCTAGTGGTATTCCTCTTAGTAATCTTGGCAAGGGGCTCTGCTTCCATCCATTTGGTGAAGTAATTGATGACAATCATAGTAAACTTGACTTGGCCTTTCCCAGTCAACAAGGGGCCTATTAGATTGATTCCCCATTTGGAAAAGGGGTAAGGACTGCTAAGTGTGATCAATTCTGCTGGAGGGGCATGGGGTATGTTGCGAAAGCGTTGGCATTTGTCACATTTGAGCACGAAACCGTTGGTATCTTGGCGGAGTGTGAGCCAGAAGTAGCCTGTGCAAAGGATCTTATAGGCCAATGACCGTCCCCCAGAGTGATTTCCACAAACCCCTTCATGAATTTCTTGCATAACAGAAGTGGCTTGGTGAGCATTAAGGCACCTGAGATATGGTCGTGAAAATCCTTGCTTATACAGGACCCTTTTGATAATAACGTAATTGGCTGACCGAGCTCTGATCTCATTTGCCTTCTTCCTATTTTATGGCAACATCTATGTTCCAAAAACTAGATTATATCTTGTGCCCAAGGGATATGTTCATTTTGAAGTAGATAGACTTCTTGTTGGTCTTGGGGGATTACTGGGTGGGCCAAATACTCAATTCTGACCCCATAACTGAGGTCTGACTGGTCTGCTGAAGCTAATTGAGCCATCTCACCGGCCTGGGCATTCTCTGACCTTGGAATGTGCTTGATGTGGAAGTTGTTTAAAAGACAGGTGAAGGGTAGAGCAATGTCCCTGTAAGATCTCATTTTTTCTTCCTTTGCGTCAAAGTCCCCATTAATGACCAACCACTACTTGAGAATCACTAAATACTTGAACATGGTCCACCCTAATATGTTTATCCAGTCTAAGACCCGCTATCAAAGCTTCGTATTCTGCCTCATTATTAATTGCCTCAAACTGGAAGCGGAGGGCACATTTGAAATCTTCGCCTTAAGGGGGTAGTGAGGATTAATTCGGCTTTACTTCCTTCCTTCTTTCCTAGAAGAGCCATCAACATTTAAGGTCCAAGAGTGGGGATCGACTTCTTTAGGCACTGTGTCGATCGTTGGGGGAGGCACATTTAGGATGACGTTGGTGAACTCAACGATGAAGTCTGCAACAGCTTAGCCCTTGATGGCTGTGTGAGGTCGGTAAGAAAAGTTGTATTGGATTGGCTCAGTCAACCACTGCATAAGCTTACTAGAAGACTCCGATTACTACATAACTTTCTTCAAAGGTTGGTCTATGAGAACCACAATGGAATGGCTTGGAAATATGGTCGGAGTCGTCTGGAGGCGATGACTAGAGCTAATGCCAACTTTTCTAACAGGGGATAGTTCTGCTTAGCCCTCTTGAGTGCTCGACTAATGTAATAAACTAGGCGCTAGATTGAAACTTCCTCTTTGATCAGGGCGATGCTGACCGCAGTGTTGGAAACGACTAAGTAGAGGAAGAGGGTCTCCCTTAGAATTATTTGAGAGAGGAAATGAAGAGGGTCTCCCCTGGAATAGTTCTGAAATGCCTCATTGCATTCTGCATTCCAAGTAAAAGTCTTCCTAAGCACCTTGAAGAATGAGAGGCACTTGTCAGTTGCCCTTGAGATGAAACAATTGAAGGCGGTTACTCTGCTAGTGAGTCGTTGAACCTCTTTCACTGTTTTGGGAGACTACATTTCTATTGAAGTCTTGATCTTATCTGGATTGGCCTCAATTACCCTGTGGATGACTATGAAACCCAAGAATTTGCCTTACCCAATGCCAAAGGCACATTTCTCCAGATTTAGCTTCATCTTGTAGTTGCGCAAGGTTTGGAAGGTCTCCCGCAGGTCTAATAAATGATCTGAAGCAAGCTTACTTTTAACCATCATGTCATCAACATACACCTCCATGTTTTGACCTATTTGGTGTTTGAACATGGCATTAACCAGTTGTTGGTGAGTGGCCCGTGCGTTCTTCAAACCGAACGACATCACATAGTAATGGTAAGTCCCCCTGTCAGTAATGAAGGATGTGTGTTCTTGATCTACAGTGTGCATCAAAATCTAGTTGTAACCTGAAAAAGCATCCATGAAATTGAGCATCTGATGGCCTGCCATCACATTAACTAACAGGTGTATCCTAAGTAGCAGGTAGCTATCTTTTGGACAGGCTAGGTTAAGGTCTGAATAGTCTACGCAGAGCCGCCATTTACCTCTTCTTTTACACACTAAAACCATATTGGACAACCATCTAGGATAGTCCACGTTTCTGATAAATTTGGCCTTTAATAGTTTATGCACCTTTTCAACGATGAGATTGTTGCGGTTTGGGTGGAAGATGCATTGTTTATGTCGAACTAGTCTAAATTGGGGTTTAATGCTCAAACGATGAGTGATGATGGAAGGATCAATGCTAGGCATATCTTCGTGGGTCCATGCAAAGATGTCTTTATGCTCGATGAGGAGAGCTATTAGGTCAGCCTTGGCTTGGGAGCTGAGTTGGCTGCCAATCCTGCATGTCTTCTTTGGGTCAGCGGGGTTAATGGGTACTTCAATTAACTCTTCCATTAGCTCATCCTGAATCACTTCCTCTTCGTCCATAGCATTGAGACCCTCAATGATCATGGCCTCTTTCATTCTAATTTCCTTTAAGGAGGCAACATAGCATTCCTTGGCAACGGTCTGTTCCCTCCTAAGAGTACCGATCCCTTGCTTGGTCAAAAATTTCATTGCCAAGTGATATGTGGAGGTCATAGCTTGGAAGGCATTGAGAGCTGTGCAACCGAGAATTATGTTGTATGCGGAGGGGCAAACAATAACCAAAAATATAAGGGTAACCTGCGTGGGGCATTCCCTAATGGTGATTGAGACATCAATTGACCCTATGGTGGTCACTTGGTCACTTGTAAAGCTAATTAGGGAGGCCTGCAAGGGCGATGGCTTTTCTTTCCCAATTTTAAATTGCTTGAAAGCATTGAGGAAGATAATATTAGATGAGCTGTTGTTGTCGACAAGCACACGTTTGACTTTGTAGTTAGAGACAAGAGAGGAAATGACAATGGGTTCATCGTGAGGGTATTAGACTCCTGTACAGTCTGAATCCATGAAGGTGATGGGTTCCGACCACTATTTGGAATGCTTATGGGGTCAGTCTATCATCTTCATTTTTTTATCTGACCCTTGTCTGATCTTTCTGAGCTCGGCTCGCTGTGCCGATCTTGATGGTCCGCTGCATGTGAGTCCTTCTGCAATGACTCTGATCTTGCCTAGCAGAGGTGAGGGTCCTCCTTGAGCATGGGGTTGTTGTTGGGCTCTATCATCATTTCACCTAGACTGGTCGGCTTGCCTTGGGGAGTCCGTCTATTATCTCACCTCTATTGATTGGTTCTCGTTCTTTGATGGGACCGAGCAGTGGTGAATCGACTTAGATGACCTTGTCTGACCAGTTTCTCTACTTGATCCTTGAGATTGATACACTCCTCAGTGTTATGGCCATGGTCATGGTAGAAGCAACAGTACTTAGATTGGTCTTGCCTGGTTGAGGACGTCTTTAAAGATTGGGGCCATATGAGGTGTGGTCATGTTATATTTGGTTTAAAACTTGTTCCATTGGCAGGTTGAGAGGGGTATATCGCTCTAACCGGCCAGAGGGCCGAGAGGGGGTCGGTCAGTCGGAGCACGAAGGTCGGTTAGAATAACGGGAAGGTCGGCTGGGGTATTGGGAGTGTGCAGGCTCAAGCTCTTTGTATTCTTCTTTGGATTGTAAAGGTTTGAGAGTAGAATCTTGGCGGGCCACCAAAGAATCTTCAGCGTTCATGTACTTTTGAGCTTTGGTTAGAAGGGTTGCCATGGTGGTTGGAGGGTTTTTGAAGAGGAAAAAAAAAATATGATGGACGCAGACTAGCTATAAAGGCTATTAAGATGACCTTGTCGTCATTCTCCTTAACTTGTAAGGATTCTGTGTTAAAGCAAGTAAGGAAGCTACGCAGAGACTCTCATTCTGTTTGTCGGATATTCGGCAGCTGGGTCGCCGGACACCTTTATTGTTGAGATTTGATGAAATGACTCAAAAAGGACTTACTCGATTGGTCAAAAGAGGTGATAGAGCCAAGCTTAAGCTGACTAAACCAAAGTTATGCCAATCCTTTTAACGTGACTGGAAAGGCACAACACATGATCTCATCAAGGAAAGTGTGAAGGACCGTAGGAGTCTTGTAGGCCTCTAAGTGATCAACAGGGTCAGCAATGCCGTCAAAGGTGTCAATCGACGGCATCTTGAACTTGGGAGGTAGAGGCTTATCCTTGATAGAGGCGGTAAATCGGGAATCAGCTGTAGAGGATGGATTGGACTATATGTTCTACATGACCCCTTGTTGTTAGAGCTTGACAATGCGTAGCTCCTCATCCCAAACTGGAACGTTATCTCCTTTGGTGAGGAGGGAAGGTTGGACACTAGATTTCCCTTCATGAGCGGTAGGGAGGTGTTGCTACAGTGATTATGGAAAGGCTGAGGGTCATTTGGATGTAGATGCGACCTCTGCGGGGCAAATGGCAGGTCATTTGGGTTGCTTAGGTGTTAAGCTTGTGGAATGGTGGTGGAAGGAATGGGTCTTGTGATGCATGCTGCTAATTAAAAAGATGGTTTTGGGCTTGATCGTGGTTCAAGAGGATAACTTGTGGTGTTAGAGGTAGAGGGACAGGTAGTTCACGCTGAAGTAAAGCATTGATCAAGGCTTGGTTATATTTTTCCAGGTGGTTGATACTATTAGTGAGCTCTGTGAAATATGAAGGTGGGTTATTTGGGATAGAGGACTTGGCTTAAGGGTTCTCGATAGTGTGATGTGAAGCCATGGATTGCGTTGTAACCATTCAGTCCGACGCTTGGAGGTGAGTGGGAGGAGAATTGTTTCTGGTAGTGGTGAACACAACTGTCGATCGGAAAAGTGTTCCCACAGACGGCGCCAATTGATGATGCAATTTGGTCAACAAGAAATGGGTCAAATTGATGCAATGCTTCACGGGTTGACTGTCCTTCGTCTTCTTAATTGCACCTGCAACAAGCCTAATAGGAAGGTTTCGAAATGAGGATGGTTCCTTCTTGTGAACCCTCTAACGATCAAGTTAGATTGATAATACAAGATTAAGAACTTAGAGAGAATACTGAGAATAGAGAGAGAGTTGCTTGTTATCAAATGTTCTTCAGAAGCTTCCTTATATCTTTTACTAATCATTGCTTTATTCATTCAAGTCATCTCATTGGCCAAAAGTCTATAGCCTATTTGTCGTCGGTCATGGTGGTTTCACTATGCCCCAGAGCGAGAGGTTTTGTTGCATTTAATGCCATGATAGTTTCATTTAATGCTTGGCGTATGGGTTCAATAACTCTAAAAATCTTTGTTTGCTACATGGCTAACTCTCTACCTAACACATGTCTAATTATAATTGGGCCTGGACCAGTGCAGCTTCTCCATTGGACCTATTGTTGGGCTTCAACTGCTGAACTTTGGCCAAGTGACTGTTTGGGCGACCCAAGACAACAACCGTGTGTTGGGCCCTCCTAGGCCATGCCCATCAGATTGTGATATTGGAAGTTTCATTTTGATATATATAAAATTATTCATTTCAAAAGAAGAAAATTATATAATTTCATACTTTTTTAGTCATTGTCGCATGCCCGGAGGGTACCCGAGCGCATTAAACAGTTTGGACCTTCGATTTTTTTGATCTAGTCTCACGAGTGCTATGTGAAACATAGATAAGAGTCCAGATCAGACAACTTTTATAGAAAATCCATTTTAGTGCAAAACCGTTGCCAAAAATGGACTGCATCACCAGATCTCTAAGTCACCACCTAATTTCTTGGAAAAACTAAGAAACTCGTGACTCGTGTCAAGGCCACTGTTCGTCATAATTAAAGATGTCTTGGTTTAGAACCTTAAGTATGAGAGGGGAAGGTCATTAATTAAGCACTTTCGCTCACCCGATCAAAAGATCAACCTCTACTAAATCATGATATAAGTTTTATTGACTTTTTATGTTCATATTCTAATTATTTAATAAATGCTAAAATTATTATGTGAAATAATCAAGTATAGACTGCGTCATTCATTTAGGAACATTTGATTTCATGTATTTTTAAAAAAGTTTTGAATAATGTACAACTCAAAAGAAATTGAGTTCACAAACATGAAAATTGATATTATTCCAAATTGAACAATACAACCTCCATCCACTAACATTCATAGAGATATATCAATTAAACAAGTAGTCGCATGGTAAGATGCTTAGATATAGTAAGAAAAATACTCACAAAAGGGATGCTAAAGTATAAACACTTACATAGTATTTACTGGCGTCCTGCGGAAAGCTGCAAAAAAGAGTTAGGGAATTATGCATGATCCTAGATAAAAAATTCTAATGCAATACATATACAAAAATGCAACTAAAAATCTGGCTACTAATACATGGCATGTGAATCATTTCAACACATAGGGTAACGCACAAAATCACATAGAAATTGATTAAACTTATAGATGCAAATGAGTTGAATTTAAATGTATGAAATATGGATGTAAAGCATGAGTATGTGTGGACTCGCCTTTTTCTCGAGCCTCGCCTTTCGGAAAGGGTTTGAAAAGAATGCCTCACAGTTCGGACTCTCGCGGTTCTGAATTTAGTCTCACAAAGTGTAATGTGAAATTGATAATCACCAAAGAGTCCAAATCCGGCAAACCTTTTTGGAAAATCAATTTTAAATCAAATAATGCCAAAATTGGACTGTTTTTCCAGATACAGAGTCGCCACCTAAATATTTTATTTTTGGAGAAATTTAGGAAACCCTAACTCGTGCTAAAGGCCACGTGTCCGTCATAACCAAAGTTACCTCGGCTTGGGAACTTGGGTACAAGAGGGGAAGGTCCTGAAATGAGCACCCCCACTCGCCCGATCAAAGATCGGCTTCTACTAATCATGATATGATGTTTTATTAAAATTTTGTGTTCTTATTCCGTTTATTAGCTAACTTTACTATGTGACGCACACAAGTAAGTATAGACTAGTCGTAAGACTTGGAATAATTCAACTTATGTTTGTTTTCGAAAATGGTTTGAATTTGCCACCCTCAAGTGGGCTTAAAGATGCGGATTTTGCCACCAAACATAATTGGCTTAAAACATGATTTGCCACAACAAAGTGGGCTTTAAAATGCGCATTCGTTGAATCGTTCTAATTCAAACAACAAGCCTTCATCCACAGGCATTCATTCAGTTAATTATTTAAGCACATAGCCTCATGGCAAACATGCTATCA
This sequence comes from Camellia lanceoleosa, assembly GCA_025200525.1. Lineage (NCBI taxonomy): Eukaryota > Viridiplantae > Streptophyta > Magnoliopsida > Ericales > Theaceae > Camellia > Camellia lanceoleosa. Next base: position 85,357,482 of record CM045762.1, on the reverse strand, counting down.
TGGCAACATGGCAATCACACTCATGCAAGTATGCTAAAGCATAAAACTTACCGAGTACTCCTAGCCAAAACAAAAACTAGTTAGAAAAATGAATGATCCTAACTATGCAAGATACCTAATGCAACATATGCAATAATGCAATTAATATGCTCGGCTACTAATATGACATATGAATCAATTTGAACAACATGTTATTAAACACGTATTCAAAGAAAATATTGAAATTGCAATGCAGTTTGAATGATGCGCCAAGCCTCGGTGCATGCAAGACAAATGAATGGATGCAAACATGCAAGCATAAGGTATGCTAATCGAAATATGATCTCTAATCTAACCATCAAAAGCGATTAAATAAAAAGGAAAAAGACATGGGGTTGGAAGACATACACACACGCACGCACACTTATTACGACATTACGCCCTCGCGAAGGAGGGTCTGAATGAATAAACTAACTAACTAGCTACGCTAATTAAGCTAACCTAATTATTACAGCAATTGAAATGAATTAACTATTAACTATTCTAAGCTAATTAATTATTACAAACCGGAATCGAATAACTAGTTACACTAACTAATTAATTATAACACTTGAATTAACTAGCTATTCTAAGTTAACTAAAGCAACTTAATGGCCTCGGGGGCGAGGGACATATGCATGCTCGGTTTCTCCACTCGAAAAACCACCGCCTTGCCACTGAACGCCTTTGTTTGCACATATTTGAACACCAAAGAAGCTACTAACTTCCAGAACACCTATGTTCCCCTTTTCATCACACTGAGCAACTTTCTTCATTGATGGTCGATCAGGTACTGTTGGTGGCCGTCGGCCACTGCTGGTGGCCGATCGACTACCCCTGTCCAGAATTTCCCCTTTTGCTACAACAGAGAGTAAACAGAGGCAAAGCAGTGTATTCTCAAGGAGTGTTTGTACTGCTACCTTTCCTATCATCACACAAGCTCAAAGGAGTGTAACTCTTGGCCATCAAACCATCAACCAAGCATTTTCAATGCACGATGGTGTAGACGTCCCCGAACGTCCCGAGAGGGAATCCCATTTTGTTCATTGGGCTCACTATAGTTCAGGACTCAATTTCACGGTCCTGTATCTAATCTCGCAGAGTGCAATGCAAGATCGATGAATCATCAAAGAGTCCAAATCCGGCAAATCGTTTTTGAAAAACTGATTTTTAGAAAGAAGTGCCAAATATGGACTGCTTTCCCAGATACAGAGTCGCAACCTAAATATTTATTTTGGGGGAATTTAGGAAACCCTGACTCGTTGCCTAAGGCCACGTGTTCGTTATCACCAAAGTTGGCTCGGCTCGGGAACTTGGGTACGATTGAGGAAGGTCAGCTATGAGCACCCCGCTCGCCCGATCAAAGATCGGCCTCTACTAACCATGATATCGAGTTTTGAAAACATTATGAGCTCGTATTTCGGTTTTATTAGCCTAGAATTACTATGTGATGCGCGCAACATACAAGTATAGACTGGATCGCTTGAGTTGGAACAAAACATTTCATGTTTGTTTTTGAAAGCGGTTTGCTACTCGCAAGTAGGCTAAAATGCGGATTTTGCCACCCTCAAGTGGGCTTAGAAAACATGGTGATTTGCCACTCTCAAGTGGGCTTAAAACTCGCAATCAATGAATTGTTCCAACTTAAGTAATCCAACCTTCACTCACAGGCATTCAGGCAGTTATATCACATAAGCACTTAGCCTCATGGTAAGCATGCTATCATGGCAGTCACTCACACACATGCAAGGATGTTAAAGCATAAAAGCTTACCTAGTACTCCGAGCCAAAACAGAAGCTAGTCAGTAATCAAATGCATGATCCTAACTATGCTGAAATGCCTAATGCAACATATATAGGAATGCAACTAAGATAGGCTCGGCTATTCTAAGATGGCAGGTGAAATGCAACAGATAACATGTATTCAACTCGGAATTAAAATACAATGCAGTTAGTATGATGCGCCGAGCCCGGTACATACAAGACAGAATGAATGCAAACATGGGAGCATAAGTATGCTAATTGAAACGTGCCCTAAACTAACCATCATAAGCTGGTACATAAAAGGGAGAAAGACGTGGGGTTGGAAGACATACATCACACGCACGCACACTTATTACGAAATTGCCCTCCTCGGAGGGTCCGAATAAATAATACAGATTGAATAAATAATTAACAACTCTAGCTAATTAAATATTACAAAACCTGAATTAACTAACAAATTAACTAAGAAACGAAATAAACTAGTATGCAGATCTATGGACCGCCTCAGCTCTGTTCCGAATGATGAAAGATGCATGCATGCTCGAGTCGTCTTGTCGGGAAATTCCTCACGATGCCCCGATTTGCCTCTGTTTGCAATTGATCCCGGAATATTGTACAAAGCTCTAGGAGGCTGCTGGCTTCTGGTTTGCGGCAACAGAGAGCAAGAAAGGGGCATGGCAAAGAATTTTCAACACATGTGCGCTCGACCACTCTCCCTGTCATTGCACAAGCTCTAGGGAGTGTAGTCCTCGATCCTCGTGCCATCCATCACGCATCTCGACGCATGATGGCTGATGAGTCAAATTGCACGACTCAATGTGAAATGAATGCACATATAAACACAACAAGGCCTAAACTTCATCATGGGTAATCCGGAGTATCGGCAACCGGAAATTGAGACACGTTTCGTCACTTTGAGTACGAAACGCCCCTCGTTTCCCATGTTTGGACTAACCCTACTCCAAACACAATGCAATGAGATGGCATACACAATGCGACTAACATGCAACCCTAAATGCAATGCAACCTAATCATGTTGGCATGTGAGGGATGATATGCATACATGCAACCTAGCATACGCAATGCTATGGACTGAAATGGCATACACAATGCAAGGTGGACTTAAACCAATATGAGTGGACCTCAGCCACACTCAAATCAGTGGGCATACATGATGGAATGAAAGGTAGGAACACTCATGCAAACATGCCCGATGCAAGGGACCGAACCTAAGGCATCAAATGCCACTCTACCAAAGCATGGCAAGGGATGAAACATGACATGCAAACACACATTTTCCAGCTCTGAAACATGATACACAATGGTCCCGAATCACGCAAATATGTCACACAATGCATGCTAGATGGCCCGAATACCGAAACTAGTGAAGTGCGTTTCACTAGAGGTACTCAAAGCAATTCACAAATGGAAAAACCAGCCCCAAACAGACCCTATGCAGGTCCAAGACAGTGGGAAAATGGCCTAAAAAGATGGCTCAACATGCATAGAAATGAAGCTCATGCAATGATCCGAAAATGAGGCAAACAAGCACAACACTCAAATGCACTTAAGGAGTGGAAAACATGGGAACATGGCACAAGTATGAGGTCTAAAATAATATTCACAATGATGCCAAGACATGCAAACACCTCTATTCGAGCATGCAAGAGGCTACAAAACTCAAGGCTAGGTATGGATATTGAACCACAACCATGCATAGCATGCGTCATTCGACCATGAGGCACAAAAACAGAGCTAAGGCAGTCCAAAACATGCACAAAATCAGTTTAAGGCATGGCCAAAAAGTGCTAGAATCAAGGGCCAAAACAACATGCAATACAAGCTAGTGAAGAGGGTTTACACTACAAGTATATTAAGCATTCAAGAGGCCACTAAACCAGCAAAATTTGGAGGTATGACATGCCAAATAAAGCCCAAAAACTCACTGAAACATGGTCTATGCATGAAAGAATGAGATGCTCCTTTGATAGGCCAAAAGGAGGGTTATTCTACACATGCATAATGGACATCCAAAAAGACAAAACCACCTCTGGAAAGAGGTTATGAAGACCCTAAAACTCACTGAAAAGGGCCTGAAATGAGGCTACGAAGCATGCAAGTAAAGGCTCCTTTGAAAGGCCATGAAGAGGGTTACTCTACACATGCAAGATGGACATTCAAAATGGCAAAAAGAGCTCTGGACAAAGCGTATGCAGGTCCTAAAACCCACCAAAAATGGCCTGAAACATACTCAAGAAGTGTGCAAATACGGGCTCCTTTGTAAAGCCAACAATGCTAGTAAACAAGACAAGGGGTGAGAGGGTCACCCCTCTCTGATTTTGGGGCTCAAAACAGCATGCTAGCCACTAAAAATCCACTGGATTTCAGTGGCTAAAAGGCCAAACAAATCACAATACAAAGGCCTTAATGCATGGCTCAAAACAAGATGAAAACAAGCATGCAAGGGGGTAGATGACCCCCAACAGAAAAATGACCTTAAACAAACTTCAAGAGGAACTCAAAATAAGACTTTTTTCAGTTTATGAAAAAACCCAAAAATGCTTGCAAATATAGCTAAGATATGAAGCAAAATAGGGACCAAAAGGGGAATAAGAGAGTTACCCTTATAGCTAAGAAAGACAGCAGCTTCTGGACCAAGAAAGTGGCTCCTCAACCTCTGAAAATAAGCTCCAAGGTGCTTAGATGGATGATGGAGAAGTGTGGTTGTGAGGTGTAGTGCAATGGGGCCAAGAACCTAGCACTTTTGGGACCAAAATAGAGAGGTGTATAGAGATAGGTGTATGTATGCCTTGGCCAAAAATCTGAACCTTTGCTAATGAGGGAGAGGGTTCCTCTTATAGAAGAACAAAGGTCTAAACTTCTTGAGGAAGCTAAAGCAAAAAGGGTCAAGCTTCTTGAGGAAGCTAGAGCACAAGGGTCAAACTTCCTCAAGAAGCCAAGAAAGGTTCAAGCTTCTCTTGGAAGCTTAGAGCAAAGGGCCAAGCTTCTTTAAGAAGCCAAAACAAGAGTGCCAATCCTCCATATACGTGTATGGATGATCCAGTCTGCACCCTCCAGCTGGCACAGCTGGAATCAACTCAGTGAGACAAAACTACAGAGAGCTGGCTGACCAGGTCGGCCGACCAGGGTCAAAAGGGTCAAGCTCATTTAGGTGGTCAGCACCCCCTAGGGAGGGTCTCCACACTCAATGCAAGCAAGTGGGGGTATGGGAGACCATCAAAAGTGGCTCAAAAGGCAAGGAGACCAGTTTCCTGACAAGAAAATCGGCCGGCGGGAGAAAAGGTGGTCTCCAAGAGAAAAGATGGTCTCCCACCCTTGTACCACCTTTCAAACAATGAAAATATGGTCCATACCAAAAATGAACCAAGACGGAAGCAAAACGAGGGTTCGGGGGCCAAAACGCAGCCGGGTGCCCCGAAAACTGACTGTTAAGCATCGAAAGTGGTGTGCGACCACGATGGTGGTCTCCCAGGCCACAGTGTCCCTCTAGAGAGAGGAAACAAGGTGTGTGGCAAAAACTGGAGCAAATGGAGAAAGTTAAGCGGTCCCAAACTGAGGCGCACGACCGACGGCTCCGAAAACCGAAAACTGGTCTCCAAATGGGAACAGTGGTCTACGACCACGAAAAGTAGCCTACGGCCACTAAGAGATGGTCTACGAGACCTCTCCCTCCCTTTGGGAAGAGAAAACAGAATCTGGTTCGCAAACCGAGACAAAGCACAAAAGAGTCTCGAAGTCTGGAGGCAAGGCTCTCAGCCGAGACTCCGAAACCTCAGAATGAGCACAACATGCACAATCACCGAGCGCTCAATCGATGACATCTGAGTCTTAAGGTCGATAAAAAATTGGGTGTCTACAGTTGCCCCTCTTTGACAGAACTCGGAAGTCATACGTGACGGGAGTGAATGTCAAAGCCCAGAGACGACCCATTTTTGACAAGGCCAAAAACTTAGACAAATAGGCAAGATAAACGAAGAGATGTGCCCGCAGGCGTGCCCGCAGGCAGGGGCAAAATGCAAAACGACGTGCACAAAGCCGAACATAACTCATGATCATGCAAAGAAAGCTGTAACGAGGCATATCATGCAACAGTTTTAAGCAAACATATAAATCTAACTACATCACATGCAGAAAGGATGTAAGAGAATTATTTAATTCTCGCTACATCTCATGCGGAGAATACAATACCTGTCCGGTTCGTCTGGTCACGCCAGCCTCAAATGAACTGTACATATAATATCGTGCATGCAAAAGAAAGAAACTCAACAAGTACAATATTGTTAGAAACATGCATAGTAATGCAAGCAAAAAGTGCGTGACAATGCAAGCGGAGGGATGCATGACAATGCAACCTAAGTGTGACGCATATCAATGCGAAAGGGATGCAAAACAAATCAATGCACTAACAAGTGCAGATGAGGTGCGCAAGATAGCGCGAATGATGCAGTGCACAAAACAGTGCGATGCGCAAGATGGCGCGATGCGCAAAATAGCGCGAATGATATGCAATGCACAAGACAGTGCGATGCGCAAAATAGCGCGAATGATATGCAATATTAGAAAACAATGTAATAATATACAATGTAACGAAACAATGCAAATGATATGCAATGTATGTGAGATGATCAAACCACAAACAGTACAAAACCACACAAATATCATAAAGGGATGGAGATGCAAAATCAAACTACTTTTAACACAGAAAAGACAGTGGGCACGAGTCGAACAACACCTAACACAAGCTAAGTGCCTACATCCTAGTACTGGCCACAACTCAGCATGGATGCTTACACACAACAGAATCGTGTTTCAATGTGGAAGGGGTGCGAGCACATGCAAAACTATGTGTTTCGCAGAAAGACCACAAAGTACAAGTAATTGGGTGGCATGATATAAGTGGGGAACGATCTGCTGAGGAAAGATCGTGATCCTAAAAGCTGAATGTAACAAACTAAAATACGACGAAATGGATGCAATGGATGAATTGAATAAAGTGCGCGGCCAAGAACCACATTTTGCCTACAAAAGGCATGGACACAAACAAACCACGTCTAACACAGAAATGGTGCCGTCACCCTCAAACCACAATTCCCTTAGTGGAATAGGCGCGTACACATAATCACATAACCATGCTTTAACGCGAAAAGTATGGGCACATGCCAAACTAAGCTTAACATGGAAAGGCGTAAGTGATACAATGGATATGCATTTAATGCATGCAATATATTCTATGTACAATGCAATAGACATACTAGATGATGTAGTAGTCAGGAAGCGAAGGTACCTTACAGGGGCAATTGGCAACGACCTACCTCATGCTGCTGGGGACCTTCCCCTTTTTCCTGGTTGAACCGCAGGTACTACTTTTCTCCCTGACTATGGTCGCAACTTTCCCTATTCTCCAACAGGGTGACAGACTAGGTTGGTTTAGTATCCAGAATTGAGGCGCATACACATGCTATCTCAATCTATGGGGCTGCCATACAGATTTCAAGCCGAGGATATACCCCTGGGTATTTAAACCAGACTTTAGTCTCGAAAATCCCGAACCTTTGCGTTCTAAGCATGAGCCATTCGAACTCTAGTTTTCACCGTCTCAATTGGTCTCCTAGGAACTCACCGCAAACACAGGCAGGTGGCTATACCAGACCACTGGAAGTCGTTCGGGCACGACAAACACCAAAGGAATTGCACCTTTAGAGGATTTAAGGTCTCCTAGACCAGCGAGTGCACAAGACAATGCTATATAGGTGCACAAGACAGTGCGATGCAGGGTGGACGCACAAGACAGTGCGATGTAAGTGTATGCACAAGACAATGCTAAGACAAAGGATGCGCAAGATAGCGTGAGCAATGCAATGCACTAACAAGTGTAGGTAAGATGCGCAAGAAAGCACGAACAATGCAATGCACTATGCAAGACTTGGCACACAACTTATGTCATAGCATTCCATTCATTTGGCACACAGCTCACAATATAACACTTTGTTTGTTTGGCACGCGACTCACAACACAATATTCTGTTCATTCAGCACGCAGCTCGAAACACAGCACTCTGTTTATCTAGGCACACAGCTCATTTCGGGCATGCAGCTTATTTGGGGCACACAGCACATTTGGGCACACAGCTCATTTCGGGCACACAGCTCGTTTTTGGGCACACAGCTCATTCTTTGGGCACGCAACTCACTTTTCGGGCACACAGCTCATTCTTTGGGCACGCAGCTCACTTTTCAGGCACATAGCTCATTCTTCGGGCATGCAGCTCACTTTTCGGGCACACAGCTCATTTTTTGGGCACGCAGCCCACTTTTCGGGCACCCAACTCATTCTTCGAGCACGCAGCTCACTTTTCGGGCACACAGCTCATTCTTGGGACACGCAGCTCACTTTTCGGCACACAGCTTGTTCTGAACACTCAGTCTATAACATAGCATTCTGTTTGCATTTTGAACACACAGCTCAAGCACTTGAATTTCTGAACACGCAGCTCATGCTTTTGGTTGTAAACACGCAGCCCACATTTTTGAAATCTGAACACGCAGCTCAAACTTTTTGTCGTGAACACACAGCCCACATTTCTGAAATCTGAACACACAGCTCAAACTTTTTGTTGTGAACACGCAGCCCACATTTTTGAGATTTGAACGCACAGCTCAAACTTTTTGTCGTGAACACACAGCCCAAACTCTTGATGGTGGACACACAGCCCACAGTTTTGATGGTGAACACACAGCCCACAGTTTTTTTGAAAGTCGAACACACAGCCCAAACTTTTTGTAATCTGAACACACAGCTCACAGTTTTTGAAAGTTAAACATGCAGCCCAAACTCTTGATGGTGAACACACAGCCCACAGTTTTTGAAAGTTGAACACACAGCCCAAACTCTTGATGGTGAACACACAGCCCACAGTTTTTTGAAAGTTGAACACGCAGTCCAAACTTTTGATAATTTGAACACACAACTCATAGTTTTTGAAAGTTGAACACACAGCCCAAACTTTTGATGGTGAACACACAGCTCACAGTTTTTTGAAAGTTGAACACGCAGCCCAAACTTTTTGATGGTGAACACACAGCCCACAATTTTTGAAAGTTGAATACGCAGCCCAAACTCTTGATGGTGAACACACAGCCCACAGTTTTTTGAAAGTTGAACACGCAGCCCAAACTTTTGATAATTTGAACACACAGCTCACAGTTTTTGAAAGTTGAGCACACAGCCCAAACTTTTGATGGTGAACACACAGCCCACAATTTTTTGAAAGTTGAACACGCAGCCCAAACTTTTTGTAATTTGAACACACAATTCACAGTTTTTGAAAGTTGAACACAGCCCAAACTTTTGATGGTGAACACACAACTCACAGTTTTTGAAAGTTGAACACGCAACCCAAACTCTTGATGGTGAACACATAGCCCACAGGTTTTTGAAACTTGAACACGCAGCCCAAACTTTTGATGGTGAACACACAACCCACAGTTTTTTGAAAATTGAACACGCAGCCCAAACTTTTTGTAATTTGAACACACAGCTCACAGTTTTCGAAAGTTGAACACACAGTCTAAACTTTGATGGTGAACATACAGCCCACAGTTTTTTGAAAGTTGAACACACAGCCCAAACTTTTGATGGTGAACACAAAGCCCACAGTTTTTTGAAAATTGAACACGCAGCCCAAACTTTTTGTAATCTAAACACACAGCTCACAGTTTTCGAAAGTTAAACACATAGCCCAAACTTTGATGGTGAACACACAGCCCACAGTTTTTTGAAAGTTGAACACACAGCCCAAACTTTTGATGGTGAACACACAACCCACGGTTTTTTGAAAGTTGAACATACAGCCTAAACTTTTTGTAATCTGAACACACAGCTCACACACTTTTCACTTCTAAATGCGTAGCTCATACTGAACACACAGTCCGTTTACTTCATTTGGCCACAACTCATACTGAACACATAGTTCATTTACTTCATTTCTGAACACGTAGCTTACACATTTCAATTCTGAACACGCAGCTCATAAATTTTCATTTTTGAACACACAGCTCATTCACTTCATTTTGAACACGCAGCTCACACATTTCAATTTTGAACACGCAGCTCATAACACAACACTGCTCGATCTGAACACACGGCTCATAACACAGTATTTTTTTAATTTTGAACACACAGCTCATTCACTTCACTTTGAACACGCAGCTCACAAATTTCAATTTTGAACACGTAGCTTATACTAAACACATAGGATGCGATGACGGAACTTGGAGAAGTTGAAACAAACTCAGATGCCCGACATTTTCCCTTTTTCTTTTGCTTCGAAGTCTGGAACCTATATAGCTTCAGATAGGTCCTGGTTTTACTGTTCCCACATGACCCGGGTTGAACCCTGCTGTTTTTGAAAGAACAAAATCTTGTTTTGCACAAATATGGAGAACGGCACGGCACTCTGAGCACAAATTTTTTTTTTGAAATTGGGAATGAGAATAAGTTCTCGACTGGGTATTGAGCCTATGACTAAACACACCACGACTCAACAACAAAGAGAAAGACAAGGTAAGACAACCTAAACACATCTACAAACACTCGAAACGACTCAAAACAAGAATCGAGACAAACAAAACGACTAACACGACACATAGACGTGTTCCAATGGCAAGAGACCTCTTAGTGCACGAGGAGCCAGTTTCTCTGGGTATTATTCCCCACCCTTTCTTATTTGTGATTCGCACATCACTCGGCCCTCAAGCTCGGTTTTTCTCTCAAAACCCTTTTCTCGCTTTTCCTTTCAGCGCACATCTCTCTATTCTTTAATCTCTCATTTTTCATCCCTCCCTTGGCCGGTTGATGGATAAACAAGAAGTTGCGGGCTCTTGCCTCTAGCATTCTGCCATATTCTCGTTCTTGTTCACAGCTGATGAGTTCTTCCCACAGAGGGGTTGCGCTAACATTGGGTGTATAGCAAATGTGCAGCTATCATCGGTTGACGATGCTCTGCTGGGGAGTTTGGACGTGATCGGATCTGTCCAGATGAGGGAGTGAAATATCTTGATCCATTCCAGTTCATGCTTCGCACTTGGCTTGATACCTCGTTGCTTGGAAGATGTTGAGAGCTTTTAGCCCTTTGTTGTTAGCTTCCGCTGTGCCCTTCTTGGCGAATAGGGTGCCCTTTCCGGCAAGTATGGTGCCCTTTCTGGCAAATGCATTGACGACGGGGGAAAAACAGGAAGCCTGACTCAACTGTGCCCCTAGTTCATTGTTTTGACCATTTTTTTTGTTTTTGCTTTCTACTAAAACAAAGTTGACCAATATGAGGGTTAGATTAACACACTTGTTCGATTTTCTGATTTGAAATCATGCAAGTCAGGTTAGGAGCACTGAAAATTTCCTTTTTTGGGTCCAAGAAATGGTCCAGTTTTGGAAAAATAGAATACTTTTCGAGAAAATTAGTCAACCTTAGTAAAAATTCTCAAAAACTATTTTTGCAAATGCCCAAAATGGTACGTGCCAAATGCCACATCTGAAATAAACCGAGCGTTGCCCGCAGGTGGACCAACCCCTGATCACATACTTATACTATCCTTGAAGTCCAACAGTTCAGCGGTGACAGACTTTGCTGAGGTAGGTGGGAGGATGACCTTATTGTCGATTAAATCCTGTACTTCATGGCGAAGACGGAAGCCATTGTCAGTGCTATGACCAGTTTGCTGGTGGTACGCACATTACAGGGTGGCATTATGTTTCGCTGGAAGGGGATTGGGGAGGGGGCGAGGCTCAAGAGGTTTGAGGTGGCCTTTCTTAACAAGGATCTGAAGGGCCTTAGACAAAGGCATATAAAGGGCATGGAATACCCTGCGACCTCGGGGCAGATACTTCGAGGTTTGCTTACTTTTGCCGGACGCACTAGCAAAAGGATCGGCAGGTGCTGCCTTGGCTTTCTGATCTCTTCCAGGTACAGGGTTAGGATTGGTAGGAACAGTTCCGGTGCGACGGTCCCTATCCCAATTTTCCCTCTAGCTTGAACTACTCTCGGTCTAAGTGGGGAAGATGTCATCCACAGTCTTAGCCAAAACCGCGAGTACTTGCTGTTTATTCAACCCTCCGGCTTTCAGAGCCTCAACAGCCTGCTGGAGTTGTTCATAGGGATCAGTGTCCACCTTCATCTTGTTTTTTCCACTAGCCTCAGCTTGGTGAAAGGTTTGGGTTGCTACTTCAGTACGAAGCCCCGTTGTTGCTGACATATCATTGCTGGAGCTTGAGATGCCTTCAAAGTTGGTCGAGCTCAATTACACCGCCCCAAAGCGGGGCTCTTGTGGTATGAAGTTCCCGGTATGCGATGCAGTTGGTGGCGGGGCCGACATTCCGTAGACTAAATTAGCCACAGATCTCTGAAGATCACCGATCATTTCCATCAGCTCAAAGGTGGTGGGCTCACGGGTTTGAAATAACTGGGGTTCCCAGATGGGATGCGTGGCAGGTGACCTGAGCGAGTGTGCTATGTCAACATCGGTCTCACCCTGCATGGTGATTCCTTGGTTTAGTGCGGCTGCCATATCCATAATCTCCTCTGAATTCTGGGTCGTCATGAGTCTGTTGAACTAGACAGAGGTGGCGTAACTGGTGACTAACAGATCTGATGAACTGGTAAGCCTTTTCCTGTCTTGCCTCAGTAAAGGAGAATACTGGTTGCTCAAAACCGAGTCTCTGAACTGAAAAAGAAAACAGGCAGCATCTCAGCCTAATCAATACAGACATGGACATAGCTAAATAACTGGATTCAACCACTGATCACTGCTCCCCAAATTACTGCTCAAAAACTGATACCCGCGGAAATAACTGATTCTCAAAACATTGATACTGATGCCCGCAGGCCTGATACTCAGACTTGCAAACTGATACACGCACTCCCTGTAGAGGCCAACTCAAAAAGCACATAGCAAGTAGATGAGAGCAAAAACACCCCTATGTTGGGGTAGGGTTTCCCTGTCCTATTTTGTCAGGAGCTGGGGTTTCACTACGCACACAGCGGTTTCTAACAACCTATAATCGGGTGAGTAACCTGTCCTAGCTTGGAATAGTCACTACGGATTCCAAATATGCAATAGGTCGAATGGTCAAAAGGGTGCCCCGGTAAAAATTGAGGTTTGTGTTCCCATCGTGGCAGAGCCCGTAACCGGTCAGCCTTATGGCACGCTTCTCAAAGCGAGCCTCCAGTAAACCGTTCAGGAATAGCAGATGGCAAACACGGTGTTCTAGGCGCACTAATGCAAATGCAATGTAAAGAGAAACACATAAGTGTAATTAAAACAAGATATCATGAGTTCGAGTCAAGTTCTCTAATTTCCCAGCAGAGTCGCCAGAAATTGTAGACGTCTCCAAACGTCCTGGGAGGGAATCCCGTTTTGTTCATTGGGCTCACTACAGTTCTGGACTCAATGTCACGGTCCTGTATCTAATCTCGCAGAGTGCAATGCAAGATCGATGAATCATCAAAGAGTCCAAATCCGGCAAATTGTTTTTGAAAAATTGATTTTTAGAAAGAAGTGCCAAACATGGATTGCTTTGCCAGATACAGAGTCGCCACCTAAATATTTATTTTGGGGGAATTTAGGAAACCCTGACTCGTTGCCTAAGGCCACGTGTCCGTCATTACCAAAGTTGGCTCGACTTGGGAACTCGGGTGCGATTGGGGAAGGTCAGCCACGAGCACCCCCGCTCGCCTGATCAAAGATCGGCCTCTACTAACCATGATATCGAGTTTTGAAAACATTATGAGCTCGTATTTCGGTTTTATTAGCCTAGAATTACTATGTGATGCGCTCAACATACAAGTATAGACTGGATCGCTTGAGTTGGAACAAAACATTTCATGTTTGTTTTTGAAAGCGGTTTGCTACTCGCAAGTAGGCTAAAATGCGGATTTTGCCACCCTCAAGTGGGCTTAGAAAACATGGTGATTTGCCACTCTCAAGTGGGCTTAAAACTCGCAATCAATGAATTGTTCCAACTTAAGTAATCCAACCTTCACCCACAGGCATTCAGGCAGTTATATCACATAAGCACTTAGCCTCATGGTAAGCATGCTATCATGGCAGTCACTCACACACATGCAAGGATGTTAAAGCATAAAAGCTTACCTAGTACTCCGAGCCAAAAGCAGGTTAGTCAAGAATCAAATGCATGATCCTAACTATGCTGAAATGCCTAATGCAACATTTATAGGAATGCAACTAAGATAGGCTCGGCTATTCTAAGATGGCAGGTGAAATGCAACAGATAACATGTATTCAACTCGGAATTGAAATACAATGCAGTTAGTATGATGCGCCGAGCCCGGTGCATACAAGACAGAATGAATGCAAACATGGGAGCATAAGTATGCTAATTGAAACGTGCCCTAAACTAACCATCATAAGCTGGTACATAAAAGGGAGAAAGACGTGGGGTTGGAAGACATACATCACACGCACACACACTTATTACGAAATTGCCCTCCTCGGAGGGTCCGAATAAATAATACAGACTGAATAAATAATTAACAACTCTAGCTAATTAAATATTACAAAACCCGAATTAATTAACAAATTAACTAAGAAACGAAATAAACTAGTATTCAGATCTATGGACCGCCTCAGCTCTGTTCCGAATGATGAAAGATGCATGCATGCTCGAGTCGCCTTGTCGGGAAATTTCTCGCGATGCCCCGATTTACCTCTGTTTGTAATTGATCTCGCAATATTGTACAAAGCTCTAGAAGGCTGCTGGCTTCTGGTTTGCGGCAACAGAGAGCAAGAAAGGGGCATGGCAAAGAATTTTCAACACATGTGCGCACGACCACTCTTCCTGTCATTGCACAAACTCTAGGGAATGTAGTCCTCGATCCTCGTGCCATCAATCACGCATCTCGATGCATGATGGCCGAGGAGTCAAATTGCACGACTCAATGTGAAATGAATGCACATATAAACACAACAAGGCCTAAACTTCATCATGGGTAATCCGGAGTGTCGGCGATCGGAAATTGAGACACGTTTCGTCACTTTGAGTACGAAACGCCCCTCGTTTCCCGTGTTTGGACTAACCCTACTCCAAACACAATGCAATGAGATGGCATACACAATGCGACTAACATGCAACCCTAAATGCAATGCAAGCTAATCATGCTGGCATGCGAGGGATGATATGCACACATGCAACCTAACATACGCAATGCTATGGACTGAAATGGCATACACAATGCAAGGTGGACTTAAACCAATATAAGTGGACCTCAGCCACACTTAAATCAGTGGCCATACATGATGGAATGAAAGGTAGGAACACTCATGCAAACATGCCCGATGCAAGGGACCGAACCTAAGGCATCAAATGCCACTCTTCCAAAGCATGGCAAGGGATGAAACATGGCATACAAACACACATTTTCCAGCTCTAAAACATGATACACAATGGTCCCGAATCACGCAAATATGTCACACAATGCATGCTAGATGGCTCGAATACCGAAACTAGTGAAGTGCGTTTCACTAGAGGTACTCAAAGCAATGCACAAATGGAAAAACTAGCCCTAAACAGACTCTATGCAGGTCCAAGATAGTGGGAAAATGGCCTAAAAAGATTGCTTAACATGCATAGAAATGAAACTCATGCAATGATCCGAAAATGAGGCAAACAAGCACAACACTCAAATGCACTTAAGGAGTGGAAAACATGGAAACATGGCACAAGTATGAGGTCTGAAATAACATGTACAATGATGCCAAGACATGCAAACACCTCTATTCAAGCATGCAAGAGGCTACAAAATTCAAGGCTAGGTATGGATATTGAACTACAACCATGCATAGCATGCATCATTCAACCATGAGGCACAAAAACAGAGCTAAGGAAGTCCAAAACATGCACAAAATCAGTTTAAGGCATGGCCAAAAAGTGCTAGAATCAAGGGCCAAAACAACATGCAATACAAGCTAGTGAAGAGGGTTTACACTACAAGTATATTAAGCATTCAAGAGGCCACTAAACCAGCAAAATTTGGAGGTATGACATGCCAAATAAAGCCCAAAAACTCACTGAAACATGGTCTATGCATGAAAGAATGAGATGCTCCTTTGATAGGCCAAAAGGAGGGTTATTCTACACATGCATAATGGACATCCAAAAAGACAAAACCACCTCTGGTAAGAGGTTATGAAGACCCTAAAACTCACTGAAAAGGGCCTGAAATGAGGCTACGAAGCATGCAAGTAAAGGCTCCTTTGAAAGGCCATGAAGAGGGTTACTCTACACATGCAAGATGGACATTCAAAATGGCAAAAAGAGCTCTGGACAAAGCGTATGCAGGTCCTAAAACCCACCAAAAATGGCCTGAAACATACTCAAGAAGTGTGCAAATACGGGCTCCTTTGTAAAGCCAACAATGCTAGTAAACAAGACAAGGGGTGAGAGGGTCACCCCTCTCTGATTTTGGGGCTCAAAACAGCATGCTAGCCACTAAAAATCCACTGGATTTCAGTGGCTAAAAGGCCAAACAAATCACAATACAAAGGCCTTAATGCATGGCTCAAAACAAGATGAAAACAAGCATGCAAGGGGGTAGATGACCCCCAACAGAAAAATGACCTTAAACAAACTTCAAGAGGAACTCAAAATAAGACTTTTTTCAGTTTATGAAAAAACCCAAAAATGCTTGCAAATATAGCTAAGATATGAAGCAAAATAGGGACCAAAAGGGGAATAAGAGAGTTACCCTTATAGCTAAGAAAGACAGCAGCTTCTGGACCAAGAAAGTGGCTCCTCAACCTCTGAAAATAAGCTCCAAGGTGCTTAGATGGATGATGGAGAAGTGTGGTTGTGAGGTGTAGTGCAATGGGGCCAAGAACCTAGCACTTTTGGGACCAAAATAGAGAGGTGTATAGAGATAGGTGTATGTATGCCTTGGCCAAAAATCTGAACCTTTGCTAATGAGGAAGAGGGTTCCTCTTATAGAAGAACAAAGGTCCAAGCTTCTTGAGGAAGCTAAAGCAAAAAGGGTCAAGCTTCTTGAGGAAGCTAGAGCACAAGGGTCAAACTTCCTCAAGAAACCAAGAAAGGTTCAAGCTTCTCTTAGAAGCTTAGAGCAAAGGGCCAAGCTTCTTTAAGAAGCCAAAACAAGAGTGCCAATCCTCCATATACGTGTATGGAGGATCCAGTCTGTGCCCTCCAACTGGCACAGCTGGAATCAACTCAGTGAGACAAAACTACAGAGAGTTGGCCGACCAGTTCAAGTGGTCGGCCGACCACTTGCCCTAGTCGGCCGACCAGGGTCAAAAGGGTCAAGCTCATTTAGGTGGTCGGCACCCCCTAGAGAGGGTCTCCACACTCAATGCAAGCAAGTAGGGGTATGGGAGACCAGCAAAAGTGGCTCAAAAACCAAGGAGACCAGCTTCTTGACAAGAAAATCGACCGGCGGGAGAAAAGGTGGTCTCCAAGAGAAAATGTGGTCTCCCACCCTTGTACCACCTTTCAAACAACAAAAATAGGGTCCATACCAAAAATGAACCAAGACGGATGCAAAACGAGGGTTCGGGGGCCAAGCAATGGTGCCCCAAAATCGATAGCATCGGAAGTGGCGTTCGACCACGAAGGTGGTCTCCCCGGCCACAGTGGCCCCCTAAAGAGAAGGAACAAGGTGTGTGGCAAAAACCCGAGCAAAAGGAGAAAGTTAAGGTCCCAACCGAGGCGCAAATGACGGCTCAAAAATCAAATCGGTCTCCAAACGGGAACAGTGGTCTACGACCATGAAAAGTAGCCTATGGCCACTGAGAGATGGTCTACGAGACCTCTCCCTCCCTTTGGGAAGAGAAAACAGAGTCTGGTTCGCAAACCGAGACAAAGCACAAAAGAGTCCCGAAGTCCGGAGGCAAGGCTCTCAGCCGAGACTCCGAAACCTCAGAATGAGCACAACATGCATAATCTCCGAGCGCTCAATCGATGACGTCTGAGTCTTAAGGTCGGTCAAAAATAGGGTGTCTATAGATGGCTAAGGAACCAAGCTTGTACAAGCTTAATGAGTGCAAAACAAGACTCAAAAGACCACCACCCTATCATGCATGATCAAGGGTGATGGTGACCAAGGAAAGTGGCACATTTCATCACTTTGAGTATGAAATGTCCCATTTGCCTTGTGTTCAAATTAACGTCCGATTTGAATACATGCAATGCAGCACACGAAAGATGCTTATCTTGCCTCTTTTACTTGTTCACTTTTTTTACTCATTTTACGTTACCGATTCATTCTTTAATCGATTAAGTCCATTGGTGAGTGTCTTCTAAAGCGAAAGAAGTGTCAACCAAGGGGTAGTTCAAGGCATGAAGGAAGCTTCATGCCATTGGTAATGAACCCGCAAAAGAGGATTAAAACATTAAGCATAAGCCTCAACCTCAAGCTTAAACAACCCTAAGGTTGAAACAACCCTCAAACAAATGAAAAAGTGAAGCAAAGAGGGGGGTTGCAGAGATGTTAAGTGCTGGAATTAGGCATGAAAAAACATTAAAACATGCAACCAAGATACACAAATGATGCTTAAAGCCTAGAAACACTAAGCTAATGAAGGAAATTGCACCACAACTATACAAAACAAAGCTCAAATGACCTAAGCAGCCCAAAACAGAGCTAAAGCAGGTCAAAACAGAGGCAAAAACTTGCTGGACTAATGCTAAGTTAGGCTAGGCATGCAAGCAAGACACAAGGAAGGGAGGCTAAGCCCTCGAATTTTGAACTTCAAAAGAAGGTTTTTATCACTGAAAAACCTTTGAATTTCAATGGTCAAAAGGCCCAAAAATTTTGATTTGAATGTGATGAAAAATGGTGCAAAAGCCTAAACAATTAAGCAACAAGAAGGGTGGATTACCCTTTAACATAAAATAGCCTCAAACCATCATTTTAAGCCTCAAAAACAGAGTTTTTATAGTTGAAAACCGACCCAGAGAAAATACAAAAGGATGGCAAAACAAGTATTCAAAGCAAGTATACTAAGCAAGTATACTACCTCTTGAAGCTCAAGCACAAATTAAGCAACAATCCAAGCTTAAACCTTCTTCTGGAGCACAGACAAGACTCCAAGAGACCTCAGCTCCAAGGTGTCCAAGTTTGATTAAGGGTTGATGTGCAAAAGCGTAGAGAAACAAGATTTTAAGGCACAAAATACAAAGAGAGAGAGAGAATTCTAGAGAGAGAGAGAGAGAGATTTGGTCTAAAATGTCTAACCTCTCAAAATGGAGGAGGACACCCCCTATATATACAAAATCAAGTCTTGAGCTTGAATACATCCTACCATACACGTGTATGAAAATGCAGCTCAGTGAGCAACAACTGGCACAGCTGGCAAACAAATATCTAGAAAAGGAGACCAATGGCTGTTGGCCATCACTGGTGGCCGACAAGCACAAGCCATGGCCGACAGATCCCAGGGCTAGCCGACATGTCACCCCCTCTTCTAGGCTAGAGGCAACAAGCTCTAGGTCCAAAAACAAGCACAATATAGTTAAGGTTCAAGGCTCAAAGTTAGGGCGCTCCGCCGAGGACGTCGGACGCTTAAAACGAACACAAACATGTATGATCATCGAGTGCACAAACGATGACATCCAAGTCTTAAGGACGGTTAAAAATGGGGTGTCTACAGTATGATGAAAAAGAAAATATGATATTATTTACAGCTATAGAAAGTGAGTAAATAAAAAGGATATAAAAAAAAGTAGAGAATGGACATTATTACAACAAGCTAAATCTAACAAAACATACAAAAAAATCTATTTACAATATTTAAGGATAAGTGGCTCAGCCAACCATTTCTAATAAGCTAAATCACATATGTAAAATAAGAAACAAAATTTAAAATAAAGAGACTACATCAGGTGGCTCAGCCAACCATTTTTAACAAGCTAAATCACATATTTCAAATAAGAAGCAAAACTCAAATAAAGAAACTACATTAGGTGGCTCAACCAATTATTTCTAACAAGTTATATCACATATTTAAAATAAGAAACAAAATTCAAAATAAAGAAAACTACATCAGGTGGCTCAGCCAACCATTTCTAACAAACTATATCACATATTTAAAGATAAGAGAAATAGAAAGAAAATAAATGAGAAAATTGCAAAAACTCACATTTGGAGAAAAAGATGAATTTTCTGATTACCAAACTTTCTTCATAACACCCAGGGCCGGCCCTGGGGCATAGGCCATAAGGCCATGGCCTAGGGCCCCATAAAATAGACTAAAAAAAAGGGGTCCCCTCCTATTATAATTTAGTATAATATATTAAGTATGTTTTAAGTCTAAAAAAATTTAAAAAGACCCATACTAATTTAAAATAAATTGACCCATTAAAAAATTAAAAGGCCATTCAAAAAAATTAGCATTGTTATTCATTGAAAATAGACCCAAAAAAAGGGTCTCTCTTATTATAGTTTAGTCTAATATATTAAGTATATTTTAAGTCTAAAAAAAATTAGGGAATGCCCAAATTAACTTAAAATAAATTGATCTATTAAAAAATTAAAAGACCCATTTAAAATAATTAGCACTATTATTCATTGAAAATGATTTTGCAAAAAAATTAGATTATGCAAATATGATTGATTTATTTGCTTCTAAAAATACAAGAAGAGTGAGGATCAAGCGATACTTATTAGTTATTGTAATGTACTGCTAAATATTTTTTGTGATTTTGACATAAATCTTTTGTCCTTTACTTTCAATTTTTTTTTTTTTTTTTTTTTTTCATTCAATGAAAAAAAAAAATGTGAAGGGCCCCAAAAATTTATTAGTTGATTATTGGCTTTAGGCTCCGAAAATCTCAAGGCCGGGCCTGATAACACCCTCACAGTTATGGAGTATGCTTTGAAATCTTATCGAGGAGTTTCAAGTTTAAGCTTTTATAAAATTTTGGGTGGTATATATCAATGGATAGAAAGGTTCATTGGAAGGTTTGATTGAAAAGGCTCTCTTACTCTCAAAATAACTCAAGATTTTTGAAAATCAATCTCACCCTCAAGATTTTTTGAAACAAAATTCTTTTTCTTTTTTTTTGAAATTTTCTCTCTTTTTCCTTTTGAAACAAAATTTTCTCTTTTTTTTAAGACTTTTGAAACAAAATTTTCTCATTTTTTATCCTTTTGAAGCAAAATTTTATTTTCCAAAATTTTTCTCTCCCCAAGACTTTTGAAACAAAATTTTGTTTTCTAAAATTTTCTCCATCTCTCCTAACAACAAAATGAGGGATGTTTATAGAATTAAAAATCACCTAAAACACATGGCTAGCTTTGTGATATTTTGAAAAATATATGACTTACCATGTGGTATCTCAAAATCATGTGGCTTGCCATATGTTTTCAAAAACATGTGGTTAGTCATGTGTTATGGGAGCCAATTTTTTTAAAACTGCTAAATTTTTTGAACAAGAAAAATTTTGAAAAAATGTTTTGAATAGGTCTGAAATAATTTGGCCAAAACGGGTGTAATATTAGAATTTAAAGCTTAAACCTAACTTTTTTGCTGAGAAATTCATAAAATAATTATAATTTTCATTATCGGGTATTCAGAAGAAAACACTCAAATTTTAGACCGGTCAAAATGGGATATCTACAGTCATAACCAAAAAAGCATATGTGATACATAATTAAATTTAAATACCACCACATAAAACATAATCAAACATTTCATTAATTTTAACTAAAATATTATAGTATAATTTTTCTTTTATCTTTTTTATCCCTCATAAATAATCTATATATAGCCGACTCCATTTGATGAGGTTTAAAATTTGATTTAATATAAATAATTTATATATGTAATATATTTATTGTTTAATTTTCACTTTTTATTAAAATTTAAAATTAAATTAAATATAAAATTAGTAAAAGATTAGACATGGTGTCAGAGAGTGCGCACGCCAACCAACAATTTTAATTCATCAGTAGGTAATGAGTCATTTTCCAAAGTCTTCCCCCATTTTCCAAGTCTTCCCTCATTTGTCTTTGCACAATTGTTATGAGACCTTTATTCTGATATACAGCTCAACTAGGGTCATTTTGGCAAAACATTATTTGCAATTTTGAGAGCTTTCATTGAATTGAATCCAGATAGCTAGTCAACATGGCTGCATCGTTTCTACCATTTGTGCTTCAGAATCTCAACTCCTTGATCCAAAAGGAGGTGGGCTTGCTTTGTGGTGTTGACAAGGAGATGAAAAAGCTTTCAAGCACTCTCACCACCATCCGGGCTGTCCTGGAAGATGCAGAACAAAAACAATTCCAAGACAAAGCCATACAAAATTGGTTGAGAAAACTCAATGATGCAGCCTATGAAGTAGAAGACATCTTGGATGACTGCACAACCGAAGCCCTCCAATACGAATCAAAAAGGCTGAGTTCTAGTTCTCTAAAGAAGGTAATAAGCACTTCCTTATTGACTTGTTATCCTGTTGAGAACATTCTGTTCCGTCACAAGATAGGGAATAGGATGAAAGATACCATAGAGAACTTAAATGCAATTGCTGAAGAGCGGATGAAGTTTCATTTACGTGAGGTGGTTGTGGAGAAGCGAGTTGAATTGGCTGAAAGACGTGAAACCAGCTCTGCTCTGATTCAACCACAACTGTATGGAAGAGAAGAAGATAAAGAAAAAATTGTCAAAATGTTGGTTGAGAATATATGTGATTGTCAGGATGTTTCTGTCTACCCTATAATTGGCATGGGGGGGCTAGGAAAGACCACGCTTGCCCAAATGGTCTTCAACGATGAGAGGGTAGAGTGCCACTTTGAGCCTAAAATTTGGGTTTATGTTTCTCAGGATTTTGATGTGAAGAGGGTGATAAAAGCAATAATCGAATCCGTATCTGAGAGAACCTGTGAAGCCTCAAACCTAGATTCTTTGCAGAAAAAGCTTCGAGAGATGCTAAATGGGAAAAGATATTTGCTTGTATTAGATGATGTGTGGGACGAAGATCAAGACAACTGGGATGGGCTAAAGTATTTACTAGCATGTGGATCAAAAGGTGCTTCCATTATCGTTACTACTCGTGTTGCAAAGGTGGCATCAATCATGGGAACTGTTCCAGCACATCACTTGTCATTTTTATCTGAAGAAGATTGCTGGTTGTTGTTCAAACAACGGGCATTTGGACACGGGAATGAACAGCATCCAAACCTTGTGGCCATTGGGAAGGAGATAGTGAAGAAGTGTGGGGGTGTGCCTTTAGCTGCAAAAGCCCTTGGAGGGCTAATGCGCTTCAAAAGTGAGGAAACAGATTGGCATTCTGTTCAAGAAAGTGAAATTTGGAACTTACCCCAAGACAAAAATTCCATCTTGCCTCTCTTAAGATTAAGTTACCATAATCTTCCATTGGAATTGAGACGGTGTTTTGCTTACTGTGCCATTTTTCTAAAAGGTTCCGAAATTGAAAAGGAGAAACTTATTCATCTTTGGATGGCTAATGGCTTTATTTCATCCAACGGAAAATCGGAGTTAGAAGATATTGGTAATGGTATATGGAATGAGTTATATTGGAGATCTTTTTTCCAAGATGTGGACAAAGATCCATTTGGCAACATTATTTTCAAAATTCATGATCTTATGCACGATCTTGCCCACTCCGTTATGGAAGATGAATGTCATATGATGGCGGCTGAAAGCTCAAAGAATATATCAGCACAAAGAATTCATCATGTTACACTGGTTGTTGACTACCTGCGCGCAGCTGCCTTTCCTAAAGCATTATATAGAGTTGAATCCTTACATACAATTCTTCTACAATATAGACGGAAAAACGCTTACTCTGATAGGGTTTTTCCTTTTTCTTGTGACTTCACAAATTTTGGTTCGTTACGAGTGTTCGATGCATTGGGCTCCAACATGGGGCAGTTGTCATCTTCAATTGGTAAGTTAAAACATTTAGGGTACTTGAACCTTTCTAAAACTCCCATTCGTACACTACCAAAGTCAATTTGTAGCCTTCACAATTTGCAGACTTTAAACCTGAATTACTGTGATGAGCTTCAGAGGCTGCCCAAGAACATGAAATCCCTAAGAAGCCTCCGACATCTTTATCTGGAAGGTTGTAGCAAAATACAGGACATGCCTCCAAAGCTTGGGCATTTAACTCTCCTGAGGACATTAAGTTTTTTTGTCGTGGGTAAGAGTAGAGGTCATCAGGTAGTTGAATTGCAATGCTTAGATCTTGGAGGAGAACTGTGTATCCGTCACCTTGAGAGAGTGAGAAACTCAATGGATGCCAAAGAAGCCAATTTGGTTGGAAAACAGAACCTCCGAGTCTTGGAGTTATCATGGGGACATAACAGTGAATCAGAATCACAAGCAAATGTTGAACAACTACTTGAATCCCTGGAACCTCACCCAAATGTTGAAGGGTTGTTCATAGACAATTACAGAGGTGCCCACTTCCCACTTTGGATGAGGGATTCAATTCTTAAAAACATAGTTTTTATTGAGCTACGTAGCTGCAGAAACTGTTTAGTACTTCCAGCGTTTGGGCAGTTGCCTTCCCTGCGATGGCTTTATATTTCCGAAATGGATTATGTGGAGTACATTGACAATTACTTCCCTGGCGGAAGCCCAGTTAGAGGATTTCCGGCTTTGGAAGTACTCCGTATTTCTGAGTTGCCGAATTTGGTAGGGTTGTCGAGGGAGAAAGGAAGAGAGCTACTCCCTTGTCTTCACAAGATATACATCGAGAATTGCCCAAAATTGACCTTGCCATGTCTTTCATCGCCAAAACTCTTGAATGTCTCGAGCTCCAGCAACGTGGTACTAAGTTCAATCTCAAATCTTAAGAATCTCACTACCCTTTCCGTTCGTGGCGGGGACATGGTTTCTTTTCCAGAAGAGATGTTGCAAAACCTAACTGTTATTGAATCTCTAGAAATTGAAATCTTTAGAAAACTTAAAGTGCTACCTACAAACTTGGAAAGCCTTGTCTCTTTGAAGTCATTGAGAATCTGGTTGTGTGATGAGATTGAGTCTTTGCCAGATCATGGGCTACGAAGCCTAAAGTCTCTCCAACGTCTGACGATTGAACACTGCGATAATTTGAGTTATTTATCTGAGAGTTTGGGACACCTCACTGCCTTGGAGGAATTGTCTGCTGTTGGGTGTCCCAAGCTAGTGACTTTGCCAGACAGCATTAAGCATCTTGTTTCTCTTCGACACCTACGTATTTCTGGTACACAGTATTCAGAGTTGAAGACTTTGCCTGAAGCATTGAAACATGTCCCTGCACTTCAATCTCTATCTATTTCTTGGTACACACAGCTCACATCACTGCCTGAATGGTTGGGAAACCTTACGTCACTTCAATCGTTGTACATTGGTTTCTGTTACAAGATTTCATCACTTCCACATGGCTTTCAAAGGCTAACCAACCTCCAAACTTTGACTATTATGGGATGCGATCCTGAATTGGTAAGGCGATGTCAAAAGGAAAAAGGGGAGGATTGGTATAAGATAGCACATATTCCAAAAATCGAGATGTAAGTGCTTGTTCAGTGTTTATTGTTTTTATTTTTTATTTTTATTTTTTGTTTCATTAACAAGTGTTAATCGGTGTTTGATTTCTTTGTAGGTGGTGATTAAGTGTAGAGATCGGTTACATGAACTTGTAACGACAATGAGGTGATTGCATGGAACGACAGCATTCTGCGCGCCGATTGTCGGTGCGAGCTCCAAACGCCGGAGTGCAACACAGTTGGATCAACGGCGGTTGTTGCAGTCGTGACTCCCGATAAGATCATCACCGCCATCGCATAGGAGCACCACCGTCGATCCACCATTGGAGCATTACCCCGGGTATGTCCTCTCTATTTCACCCTCTCTCTGTCTTCTTCCATCAGCCCCCTTTTCTCTTTTACCCTCGCTTCTCTCTCTCTCTCTCTCTCTCTCTCTATATATATATATATATATAGCTATATAATGGTTATATGAATTTGGCTATGGTAAGAGTATGCGGATAACCTGTTCGATGAAATTCCAAAATGGGTTTCGAAGTAGAGAAATCATGATAGTCTGTTGGATGAACTGGGTTTGGACTGATTGTCTTTTGATCATAAAAAAAGATGTTGGAAATAAGAAGAATTCAAGGAATGATACTCTATATAAGTGGAATGAGTTGATTGCTTTATAGTTCTGTTTAGCTTAGAGTGGACAAATTAGGTGGATATAAATCATACTCATATTGCTGGTTATTTTTTAGGTTTTCTTTGAGCTTCAATTAGTTGTTAGAAAAAGAGTAAGAGACAGATGCAGAGTTTTTCTTTGAATTTGACTTATTGTACATGTGTGAGAGTTTTGTAATGGTTGTGATTGAGGTGTTCTGTGGGTTGTGGAACTTGGGGGACATACTGTTATATTGTGGGGGTGTGAGATCATCGGTGATGATCATCGGTGTTATTGTTTAATATTATTCAATATTGATTTGTAAATCTGGTGTTGTTTGTTTTTGTTCATGTAGCTGATCTCTAGGAATCTGCTTTATAACTGCAAGCATTAGTTCCAATTCATTCCAGATTACTTAACCTATATCCCAAGTTCCTAACTTCAACATGTCTTGCTAACAAGTGTGCACACCAAAGAGGAAAAAAAAGAAGAAGCTTCTATTTCTTTCTTTTCCCATTCTCTCCCCAAAGCATTCCTCAAATCCTTTATCCAAGCACAGCCCTAATGTTTTGATCCTTGGCAGAGTCATTGAGCGATTACTTTTTTTCCCCATTTCTTATGACTTGTAGGTTCCATTTTGCCCAATGGTTGGATCAGAAGTGTATTCTTCAAAAGTGAAGAAAACTGAGGTTTTAATGGAAAATTTTCATCGTGCAATTGGTCTACGCATCAAGGAAAATAAGGAAGTTTATGAAGGCGAGGCAAGTTGCCCCTATATCTATTTTTATCAATCATAGTTTATTTTGTCCAATGATCTTGTGACTTTTTGCATACTATTGTCCTTATGGTTTTGGTTCCACTTCCTGATGTGTTTTGGCAAAAGACCTCTGGTTTATTTTGAGTAATGATGCTCAATTCCTAACTGATGCAGCAGAGGATGGACTTGTATCAAGTCATAGACAAAGAAATTTAAAGTGGTATCTGAATTTTTACTTTGATTGAAGGAAATTCAGTCATTCTCATTCTGAAATTTCAAGTGGTATCTGAATTTTCACTTTGACATAGACACAGAAATTTAGGCCAGCACTTTGAAGATGGAATGTTGAGTAATCTAAAATTTACGAATGTTACAAGCAAAACTAGTTCAGGCTGTAAACCACCACACTTTCAAGCACAATCTCATATAATTAGGATTATTGTAAGGTTGGATGGACTTTATCTCAATTTGTTTTGATATATCATTAAAAACTCAAATGGACCTGCTGAATGTGAAATAGGAGAACACCAAATATGTTTATAGATGGAGTCTTAAAATTATCTGATTTGTTGAGTTTGAGAGGTTTTCCCCTCCCAAGGCTAGGTTTTTGGTTCTGGTGAAATTGCTTTCATGGTGTTTCGCTGGAAGATCTAGGATCTTGTGTAGATTATGATATAGACTTGTTTGAAAGTTTATTATAAGCCATTCTTCAAGCTTTCCACCAAACAACCATTCAGCATTGGCAGCATAAACTGATCTAATTAGCATGTGAGGTTACACTTTGTGTACCAGCTTGGAATTTTGAAATCTAATGTTAATAACTAGAGAAGGATGGACAAACATGAAATTTAACTCTCTCTCTCTCTCTCTCTCACAATAGGTGCCAGAGAAGCTCTAACTGTCAAATGTGTTGGCAATCCATTAGCCTGAAGGATCCTTCCAGGTTCATTCTGGCTTCTCTCTATAGTAATTTTAGTTTTATATTTGCCATCACTTTCTTATAGTATATTCTTGCCGTTAGTTTCTTATATAATATCCTGTTTTCTTTGTTGTGGCAGTCAGGAATTGCTTGAAGCTGTGTAACGGGAGAGGAGCTTTATGTTTAATCCTTCAAGAAATTCCACAATATTCCATCATCCTACCCTTGGGGTTTTCGAATTACAGCATGTAGGTATCTATCTATACTAAGTGGAATTCATAATTTGGTTGATCAACATTTGAACGCTTAGTTTAACTATTTTTTATTATTATTATTTTTTTTCTCTTATGATGCAGTTAGCAGTTGGTGCAAATGATGCTGAGCTTGAAGAGCGTATTATCCAGCACTTGGCTGCTGCTGCTGCAATGGGAAGGGCCCACCACCACATTGCTCGGAGGGATGGCCCAAGGAGTCAGTCATCTGTTCATGGTCCCCCACAGTTTGTGGTGTTTTCCTCTCATCCTAATTTGCCTCCTGCTTATTTGGCACCTGCAGGAGGGGAATCTGAACCAGCTACTATTACTGCAGCTAGTCTGTTCCACTTGCTGGTGGGGATGAACCACAACAAATTAGGCACCAGTTCCATTCTGTTCAAACTGATCAATTTTCCTCCTCATCCTCTGGATCTACTATGATGCCGGGAAATCGACAAGGAATATCTGTTCATAATCGGTAGTGATAATTTGCTGAATTTGTTGTTTTATTATTTACTATATTCTCATTATTTTGTCAATAAGTTTTCTGAAGCATTTCTGAACAAGTTTTCTGAACCAGAGTCTAAGTGTGTTGTTTTTTTACTTTTACAGAGGTCTCGTCCACAAAAGATGATTGTTTCGGGTGGAATGGTAAAGTTCAACCTTCAACTTTTGCCAAAGGACTTACCAGAAACGGGATCCAAAGCAACTAAATGCAGAAAGGAGGTTTTATCTCACTGGCCTTAAGCAGTTGGGTCAGTGCCTAGTTGAGTCATCAATTAGTAAGTTCTACTGCATTACTAATTATTATAGCCCTATTTCCTTCACTTAAAGGTGTAAATAATATTACTTCCTTATTTTGTTAATTTGTGTTGCATTGCAATATATCATTTTGGAGGTTTTTTTTTTTATTATTTATTTTTATATCATACTGTGACTTCGGTTGGATACATTGGCCTGTGCACACGTCATGCTTGGTTAAAAATTTGTGTTTCATCTAGTTCACAATAACTTTGTGTATATTTTCTGGGTCAATAAATAAGATCTTGTTGCCTATTCATCTTGTTTCAGTTATGTTTCATTACTATATGTTGCAATTTTATTATTTCTTGGTGGTTCATGAACATTGTGAATTAGGATTTTAATTTTTATGATCTCTTATTTACTTCAATTTTTATGCATTAGGTTTGCAATTATGGCCCGCCTCCGTCAATTGACAATAGTATTAAGGTTGGTGCAGTATTGTATATATTTTACATTTGTACATATGGCATGTTGCAGATGCATACATGTTAGAAAATTAAAAGAAAAGGAAAAAGATTTTAGGATCACTTTATTTTATGTACAGAGAATTTTAATGTTGACTTTTGAATTTTGGTCACAAGCGATTTATTATTTATGATTATAATTTGCTAACTTTTTTTTTCTTATTATTATTATTTTTTTTTGTGGGTTAGTTTCTATATTTTTTTTATTATTGATTCCAGTGTTTTTTTGTAGGAGCATTGGCCAGCTTGTTCCTTGAAATAAGCATTGGCCCATGAATGAGTTATCCAATATTTTGATGGTTTTTATTGACATTTTTTTTGGGTAATGGTTTGTGGTTGATATAGATAGGTAGGAAATGTTTCAATTTTTCTTCTATTGTTTGTCAAATGTGAAATTGTAGCCTTTTGGAAGAGGAATTAAAATTGTTTGGTTTATTTTTAGTTTATGTGCTTCTGTATAGAGTCCTTGACTTTCATATTTGATTTTATTTAGCTAATAGTGCAATTTGAAAATTGAATCCTTATTTTGCATTTTTTTTTAGAAGCTTTATTTTGCAGATTTAGTGCAATTGAAATTATACCTTTTCTTTTTACATAAATAGCAGTGCTATATATATATATTTTTTAAAAAAGGAGAAAAGATGGCATTTTTTTTAGAAACGTCAGTAAATATATTTTTTTAGGGATAAAAGATGGTGTTTTTATTCAAAACGTCAGTAAAAGTCGTCATATGATGTCAGCATTTATCTGTGACAGTTTCACATAATGGAATGTATGAAAATTTATGACGTTTTAAAAAATGCCAGTTAAAGTCATTATCGACGTTTTATAAACATTGTATACCTAAGACGCGGCCGTATCTGCGAGGAAAGTTATAAACGTCGTCTTTAGCCTTTAATGGCGTTTTGAAGACTTATAGTGGCATTTTTTAAACGTTGCTAATCCTGAAAATTCCTGCAGTGTAGTCTGCAACAGATTGATTAACCTCGTGGGCTACGAACTCATAAACATGTAAAACACTCTTGCTTCAAGTTTTAAACCTTTCACTACATATTTGATTCATATTTCTGGAACTCCGCATAATTCTGTATATTATATGATCAAAGATTTTGAAATTAGGCTTGTAATTTTTTCTCCCACAGATAAACTATTGGACTGATTCATCTCACTTGGACTAAGATTCTAAAGCTAAGAGTTGCAATCATTCACCATGAAATGCTTATGGATTAGCCACCTCCTATAGTAGAGACTAGAGAAAAATGTGATTAGTTTTGAAATGTTCCATATGATACATGATTAGGAGTTCAACTTTCGCTGTCATTTATTGCTATTGGTGGAACAATCCATGTTAGCTGAACTTCTTTTAGCTGTCATTGTTGCTGATTATTTGTCTTCATTCTAGTACTTCAAAGATCTGCTGTCAAATTATAGAAAGGCTTGTACTAAATAATTGTCAAATTTGAAATGCATCAAAACAGGAAGTGACCACTGCCCATTGGCACTGTGTAACAATTGACATTATTGAAGTAACAGAAAGTTGTTGGATATTCATAATAATAGTTAGGGTAAATTACAATGATCTCTCTTGAGATTTGGATGAAATATAGTAAGCTCCCTTGAGGTTTAGTTTTAAATTACAGTGACCTCCCCTAAGGTTTAATCAAATTGTAGAAACCTCTCCTAAGATTTTTGAAATAATAGAAACCTCCCTTAAGGTTTATTTTTTTATTGTAGATTCCCTCGTTTGTTACTTTATCGTTAAAAAAAAAAAAAAAAAAAAAAATTTGTTGACAATATCAAATAAGTTAGTTACATTTCTAAATTTACTCTTAAAATTGTGCCTAATTACAAAGAAATAAAAAAAAATTGCAAGTTTTATTTTCTCTTTTTGTTATGCCCGCAGTTACTATTGATTGCTTATGCTTCCTTTTTCCAAAACCCACATGTTGCCAAGTATATATCCCGCATATCATGATAGGATTATTGTAACTATTTACTTAATCTGTTAATGGTTTGAATGGAAGGAAATCAGAACTAATTCATGAAAAATTCTACAACTACGTGGTTTAGTTTCACACTTGTGCATCCATTTCAATATGATTGACTACTTTTTTAGCTTTTATTGCTCTCATTGCCTCTCATAGTTTCATCAATAGTGCATAAATACCGATTTTTCAAGAACAACATAGTTACTAAACGGTAACCATGTCGTGATCAGCATGTCAAACCTTCAGCTAATTCACATACTAGCAGCACAAATTGATGTAACAAATTATTTGAAGAAGATAAATCATTTGAACCTGAGATGTCTAAGATTGTCTATTCAAATGGGTTTTGCTTTAAAATGGCCTTAGAAGCATAAAATGCCTAAAGATTACTTCGTGCTGATTGTATGAATTTGTGGTTGCCTATGACAGGGATGAAATTAACGAGATTGAGCCCATTGAGTCATCCATGATTCAGAGATTGTATGTTTCTTTCTTTATTTATTTATGTTCATCTTTATGGATTTGTGCTTTCTTTTTGGTGTTGTTGAAGGTTATTTGACTAGTTTTAAAGCATACAATATATGTTTGTTTTTATGATATCAGGCACTGCTAGGCTTTCGGGTCACAACGACAGTAGGCATGATAGCTGCAAGTTTTGAAGTGGTTGTAGCATTGGATACATTGCTGGCGGGGAATATATTGGGCTGCTTATTATAGGTCTGAGGTTGGGTAACTGGAGGTGGTTTCATTCAGCTATTCTGTTCTCAGACTCCCTTTGTGTTAATTTCTCTTCTGCGAAATAAAGATTAAATGCAGGCCTTGTTGGGCTGTTTGTAACAATATTAGTGTGTGACGGACACTGGGTGCTCTAGCCTTCTGAGGTTAGAGGGTTAGAGCCTCCTATCATGCCCACTATTTTTTTGAGCAATGATTTGAAGTTCAATTTCTGTTATAATTTTATATTCTTTCGCTAGTGTTATGTAGTTTGTATTTTGTGTTGATTATTGGAGTTTACTCTTGAATTTTGATTCCGAGGAATACCCAGCTAGATGTTACGATGAAGATAGATGATATTAGTGCATGGATAATTTGGGAGACTAAACAAATGAATTAGTTAAAAACTAATAATTTTGGTATGAATTTTAGCAGAGCTCCTGTGTTTGCCGAACAACATTAAGTTAAAATGCTACAAAACTAATCTATTCCTATAATGTAAATAAATCCAGTAAAGTAACCCAGGGGGTGTGGTGGAGTGGAAGGGACTCCTCCTCCCTTAACCAAATGTCGGGGGTTCGATTCCCACCTTGGGCATGGAGCAGCCTTAAATCCCTGGGCCAGCTGTCTCACCCTTCGAGGTGCCTACAAACCAGCGAAGGGATTAGTCTCCGCGGTCGGCGGGGGATACCGTAGGGAGACCTAAAAAAAAAAAAATCCAGTAAAGTGAAAAGCATTGCAACGTTACAAAAAGGACCTAATCCATACCAAATAATTGTCCACACAACCTTGGTTTAATAATCAATTAATTAGAAGAGCCTAAAAACAGACACAATTGATCAATGAAATGAACTGTTTGCAAATTATGATGAAGAAATATTTGCAAACTTGCCATACTTTTCTGAATGATACTTGATAATGAAGAAGATATAAGCTAATTTTAAGAAATTGATCTCTTTTTGGGATGGACAAAAGATGGTAACCATCACTACTTTAGCCATTCGAACTTTAGTCCTATGTGAGTCAACATGAATTTATGAGATCGCCTTCAATTTAATGATCTGAATATAAATATACAAAGTCTGGACCTTGATTTAATCAAATTCATGTATTAAATTGCATTGCAGATTTGGTAGATTGCTCACATCACATTCATCATCAATTTAATCAATCAATCCTGTGGTCTGAGAGGGAAAGGTTCTTGATTGTTGGGATAGACCTGCTCATGTAGGTCCATATATGGGTTAGAATTTTTTCAACACCGACTCAACTCCTTTATTTTTTCATGCTATCTTAGAACTCATTTGGGAAGTGATTTTTTTTTTTTTAGTATTTTTTGATAAAAATATGAGAAAAAAAATTAACACATTTGGAAAAGATTGTTTTAATTCTTATAAAAAAAACACATGCAAAAAGTAAACAAGAATATATCTTTTTTACTTTTTGTATTAGTTGAATTTTTAAAAAAAATTGTAATAATTTTTTGACTAAAATATTTTGTAATATTTTGTTTCACTTTGGGTTTGTATAGTGCTAACATATTATATTATTTTTTGATGAATCATTGTGGTGTTGTTGCCAAGGTAAAAAAAATTTGAGTTATCACTCTTTATGATTATTTTAACACTGCTTTTTGTCAAGTGTTTTTATGTTATACAAAAATTTATACTTTTATAGTGAAAAAAGTTGTCATTTTATGGTTTATATTACAAAATAGTACTGTTGTTAAAACCCTAATTAATAATTTCGAACTCTTATTTCTTTTAGAGTGCATCTATTAGCTTTAGCACCCTATTTATTATTTTGAACCCCCTATTTTTTGATTTTTTTTATTACAATAATAACCTTAAATAATGAGATAGGGTTTATGATAGCACACACTTCCATCACCACCCATCCATCTTACCCAAATCCCATCCTCAAAACCTTTCCACTCTCAAAACTTTGAGAACCCTCTGGCAACAATGGTGACAATCATTCAATTACACACACTTCTTTGGCAATGGCAATGAGTAAAAGTTTTTCCAACAACCACAATTTCAAGAGACAAGAAGAGTACAACAATGTAAGTTTAGAAGACGTTTATAGCTTTGATGTTGTTCTTAGCTTGGAGGAAGTAGGTGTTGATAGGGCTAGTTTCTTGAAAAATAGTGAAAATTGTTTGTACTTTTTTTAGTACTAAACTCCTGAATATATGACCAAAATTTGGGAACACAAGCCCGAACATTACTTATTTTTTCACAAATCCGAACATGGAAATTTGATACACTTTGAAGGGTTAAAATTGTTCACAGCTGTAGGAGTTTTCGTTTTCTAATGTATGAGAGAGAGAGAGAGAGAGAGTGTGTGTGTGTGTGTGTGTGTGTGTGTGTGTGTGTGTGAAGAATTAGGAAAGAGTGTAACGTACATCCTTAATGAAAGAGAGAAGATAGAGACTTCAGGAGCTGGGGGTTGAGCGAGATTGAGACTAAGCAAAATGCAGATTTGCTCCATTCGAACTCTAGATACACATAGATGTATATATATATGTATTTGTTGTTTTTAGGGTTTAGAGTTGATCAAAGAAATGGATAGAATTGAAGGAAGACACATGCACCTAATGTGAAGAAAAAAATGAAGATCGTAGAGAACACGTTCCTTACACCGATTAATTCACTTCAGAAATGCTTTTCTTCCACCGTCGTGAAAGAGAGAATGGGTTTTGGGAAGATTTTTAGGGGTGTGGGGGTGTACATTTGAGTGGAGGTGAAATTTTCATAAGGATAATTTTGAAATTATTTGGGAAGAGGAAATTTTTTTTAAGGGTTTTAAAATTAACAAGTAGGGGTTCTAGAGGGTCCAAAATAATAAAGGGGGTGTTAATAGCAACACTCTTCTGTTATTTATTTTTATTACAATAATAACCTTAAATGAAATTATTAAAAAGAACATGAATTATTTTGGGACACCCATCTCACAATTAAATCCACCTACCTACTAAATTATAATGTAGCACCTGTATCCTTCAAAGCTTTTGGGGAAGTGTATTCAAATCTTTTATTTTTATTTTGGAAATCTTTGGTGTTGTTGTATGTTGGTTTTGGAGGAGTATAATTTGATTTAAATTTGTTGGGTTTGCTTGTTTGCACTTGTTCTTGTCAAAGGTTTCTTGGAGACTTAGAAATTCTATTCTAGGGTTGACACTAGCCTTCCTAAAGGTCGACCCTTACTTGTTGGTGAAGTTTCTGGAAGTGTTGCTGGAATATAGGGTCGACACCAATCTGGGGAGGGTTAACCCTCTTATATTGCAGAATCTGTGTGTTAGTTGCTGGGAATTAGGGTCGACCCCCTCCTGTCTAAGGGTCGACCCCCTTCCTTGTTACCAGATTGTCTTTTATACTTAAAAGGTCGACCCCCCTGCCCGAAAGGTCGACCCCTGCGTGTTCTTTTTTTTCCAGATTTTTGGGGTTCGATTGGGCCCTACCTTTGGGGGTTTTTGGGCCTATTATTTTATTTGACCGTAGGGCTATTTGCTATTACTATAAATAAGCCCAAACTACTTTTTCTCATTATTTTTCCTTCTCTTTTTCCCTTCAAACCGTGAGTTCTTCTCTCTCTCTCTCTCTAAAACTCAAACTTTTTCACTTAAATCTCTAAATCTACTTACCTAGAGTGATCTTTTCACCTTGCTTGTTTGAGATTAAGTGTAGATCATGTAAAGGGCTTCGTTTTGATCGGGGCAAAATATGGTTTTGTCGTCGTCAACTTTTGAGCTTTTCCTTCTTCTCTCTCATCTAAGCTTGAGGTAGGGATCTTTTCTACACTTACATATGATATTTAGCTTAGTTATTTGTACCTT
This sequence comes from Camellia lanceoleosa, assembly GCA_025200525.1. NCBI lineage: Eukaryota > Viridiplantae > Streptophyta > Magnoliopsida > Ericales > Theaceae > Camellia > Camellia lanceoleosa. The sequence goes on along the minus strand of CM045762.1, from coordinate 85,321,780 downwards.
GTGTAACAATGATGTGATTTGGGGGTGTTTAAGGCAAACCTAGGGTTTGGGCATAAAATGGAAACAAGGGTTTTTGGGTGAAGGTGAAATAAATGCTTAAGGGGTTTGAAAATGATGTGGTATTGTGTATGATTTGATGATTTTGCCACTTGGCTAACATTTGGGGAAAAAGGGGGATTTGCCCTAATTGAATCAAATTATTATTTTGTATAAATAATAGATATTGACATTAAAAATGTGAAATTGAAAGTGTATTGATATGAATGGTGGGATTGGTTATGTGTTATTCCATTCTTTGGTAGTTTCGAATAAACTATTTGTTATGAGATTTTATATCTGCTTAGAAATAACTGTATTGGGCTATCAATGGAGGATAGCTATGATTGTTGTAGAAATTGCATGCAGATTAGGTGAATTGAAACTAATCACTTGTGCTTGTCATTGAATATGACTATATTTATATACATTGTATATGTATGGTTATTTGGGAGTGGAAAAATGATGTACTCCATTGTTTGAATTTGTGATTAAATACATTGCATATGTATGAATGATTGTTTGGGAGAAGAAAGAGGATGGACTCCATTATAATTAAGTTGGCTGGAGTATCCTGGGTGAAAGTCTCAAAATTATACATGGGTGCCTAGCCCCCGGACGAAATATTCGTAAAATGGCAATTGTAGTGCTTGTATAGCCTACGTTTACATGGGTCCCATTTGATGGCTACCCACGGATGAAATATCCTTGAAAGAATACATGGGTCTCATTTGACGGCTGCCTACGGACGAAATATCCATGAAAGAAAAGTTTAAAGTGCTTATGTGTTGATAATGTGGTTCTAGAACTAACGAGTTGTGATCTCATTTGGGTTGTTGAGAAATGATGAAATTGGCTTTTGTAATTAAATGAAATGAAGGGAAATGGCTTAATGATTGAGTTTGGTAATCTAAGACTATACATAATATGGATGCCTTTATTTTTGACGTTGTATATGCATAGTGTACTTATATCTTTGCTAAATTCCATATACTGTGTTAGATGGTTTCTACTGGGCTGTGGCTCACCCTACTTGGGAATAACATTTTCAGGTAATGATGGTATGCCTCCACCAAGGCAATAGCGTTGGAGAAACTTTTGGAAGCAAGGGCTTCTCATTTTGATTGTATGTTTTTGTAAAGCCAAGGGCTTAAAATGTAATGAGTAAAGCTCACTTTTGATTGTAACCAAGATATGTCTTGGAAAGATGTAAGCCCGTAGGGCATTTAATTTGTTGTTATTAATTTGCATTACATGCTGTAGATTTAAAATGAACGTTTATGAATGTATAATGCATGTAACCCCTTTTGTAATACGAATTCTGTCATGAGAAAGTGTACCAATTACGTTATATTCATTTCTCTCATGAGTTGAGTTATTTGTATTATTTGAGGGCATTACAACTTGGTACCAGAGCGTACCGGGTTTGAATACTTTGGGTATATAGGAAGTGGTTAGCACTACATTGGGTTTGTCTCGCTTGCTAGAGACTCAAGTGTGAACGATATGTGCTTATATGACAACATGCTTATGTGACTATTTGGGTATGGGATTAAATTTCTTGGATGTTGATTGGGTCTACGGGTTTCTAGGAGTTCTGTTAGAAAGACACTTGATCACTGCTATTTCTAGTTGGAACTCTAGCAACGCCATGGGACGGTCATTAGCCGGAGATGAAATTCGTATGTGTTTAAGTGATTACATGTTTATGTGGAGTGAATTACTATTGTCCAATGTATTACGACGTGAGTGAATTAGTTTTGGCACATTTGTGAACGTGCTAATTTCTTGTGTTACCTTTATTAGGATGTCAGGTTGTGGTCGTGGAGGTAGGCGTGGTAGGCTTAGGAGGCACGAGGTGCCTATATCGGATGAGATTCCAACGCAGGAGGAAGGGATTGGTCAGACCAACGTGGCCGAACCAACAGGTCAACAGGCCATGGACGCCTTAGCCCATGAAATGGCCGGAGCATTAAGGGAATCAATGGACATCCTCAGAGCTGAGAATCAAGTCCAGGCCCAAGTAGCTAAGGCATGGCCTTCTTTTCTGGAGATGGAGTTTTTCCGGTTAAATCCGGATGAGTTTTTGGGTGACCCAAAGGAACCACTGAAGGCAGATGAATGGCTGGAACAGATGGTGAAAAAATTTGAGATGCTTGGCATCGAAGACGGGGGATTGAGAGTGACCTTGGCGTCTTTCCGGTTAAAGGAAGACGCGGGTCAATGGTGGAAGTATGCGACGGGACGCATTGGAGAGACTTGGGAGGCTTTCGTTGACGCCTTCTTGGACAAGTACTTACCTCCCACTGTTAGGAAGAAGTTGAGGGATCAGTTTTCTCGCCTCAAGCAGTTGAACACACCTGTAGCCGAGTTTGAGGCCACTTTCACTAGCCTCTCTAGATTTGCACCTGACTTAGTGGCAATTGAGGAGCGCCGTTGTTTGGAGTTCGAGAAGAGGCTGAGGACCAGACCCATGTTTCGAGTGGCCAGATCCATGATTAGAAATTATGGGCGCCTTGTAGAGGTAGCAGCCCATCTAGAGACTATCATGCAGGCGGAGGAGAAGAGGATGAGGGGCTCCACGAGGAGTCAGGATAGTCAGGGGGACGGTAAGAGGCAAAGGGGTTCTAATCCTCACCAGTCCTAGGGAGTTCAATCAAGGTCTACATTTCCAGTGCCTAACTCGGGTTCTGGGAGAGGTGGTCAGGAAGATGTGACCTGAAAACGACGTCAACTTCCTATTCACTCATAAATGGTTTTGACGAACCATCTTCACCGTGTGACTTACCATACGGCAAGGAACGCATCACCTTTTCGGACCCACCCCAAAAATTGTGTGGACGCCACTCAATTTTGAGCTCAAAGTTGGCCCAAAATAAGCTTATAAAACCAAAATTTCCAAAAATCCCCCACATGAATGGAATTTGACGGAGAGAAAATGCAACAACATGATCTAAATACAGAGAGTACAAAAATTGGAAATATTCTGCAAAAGATATGTAGGTTTTGGCTTTGAACCTTCCCTTATGAGACACTATCGGATTTACTAGCTAACCAATGAACATGATGTCTTGAACTGTTCAACCGTTTGTGTAAACCAAGACAATAGAACTCACATAGTATATCCCTAGACACAGTTTAGTTCTTACTATTGTGTTCATTTTGGCCTTGAACAACCTGGTCTTTCATGAGTGCTCTAGAGAATTGTAACCCTTCACAAATCTCATAGAACTGGCCTAGTTCACACTCACATAGGTGATTCTTATGAAGAGTATCCTGTCATACTCTACTAGGTTTAACTAGATATAAGAATCATTAAAAGTATTACTTAACCTAAAACGCTGCAGACATCATTATTTCATCCTAGAAATGGGTAGGAGTTTAACTCCCCAATGATCCTTCTGAGTCATACACAACTTGGTTATCCCTTTGAACCTAGATCTTGGAATCTCCAGTGAACTAGGTTGGGTTACCGTTATGGTAACTCTTATTTAATAAGCTTAAGTCCCATTCCCCTCGATGAATTTTCAACTAACTCTCTTGCTAACCCTTGGGTTAGTGGATCCGCTATGTTGTCTTTAGACTTCACATATTCAATGGAAATAATTCCATTAGAGAGTAGTTGTCTTACGAGGTTATGTTAACGACGAATGTGTCGCGACTTACCGTTATACATATGACTCTGTGCTCTACTAATTTCTAATTGACTATCACAATGTATGCATATAGCAAGCACCGGTTTTGGCCACATTGAAATATCTTCGAGGAAGTGGCGAAGCCATTCTGCTTGTTCCCCAGCTTTATCTAAAGCTATGAATTCTGATTCCATAGTAGACCTAGCAATGCAAGTTTGTTTGGAAGATTTCCAAGATACAGCCACCCCACCAAGAGTAAAAATATACCCACTGGTGGATTTCGAGTCTCTAGTGTTCAATATCTAGTTTGCATCACAGTATCCTTCAAGAACTGCTGGATATCTAGTATAATTAAGCCCAATGTTACGAGTAAATCGGAGATATCTTAGAACCCTTATAATTGGTTTCCAGTGTTCTATACATGGATTACTCGTATATCTACTTAATTTACTTACTACATAAGCTATATCTGGGCGAGTGCAGTTCATCAAGTATATTAAACTTCCAATAATTTGGGCATACTCTAATTGAGAAATACTTTCCTATACATTCTTAGAAAGAAACAAATTAACATCCACATGTGTTCTAGCAAGATGATCATCATCTTTGCTAAATTTGTCAATTATTTTCTCAATGTAATCAGATTGCGACAAAGTATAACCTTCTGATGTTTTGGTAATTTTCATACCAAGAATACATCAGCAATGCCTATGTCATTCATGTCAAAATGTTTATTCAATATTTTCTTGATAGTTTTAATCATATCGTTATTACTACCTATGATGAGCATTTCATCCACATAAAGACATACAATGACATAACCTTTGTTTATGTTTTTAATATAAACACATTTGTCACACTCATTAATTTTAAATCCATTTGACAATCATTTCTTTGTCAAATTTCTCATGCCATTGTTTTGGCGCTTGTTTTAAACCATATAATGATTTAACTAATTTACACACTTTCTTTTCTTTTCCTGGAACAGAAAACCCTTCTGATTGTTCCATGTAAATTTATTCATCTAACTCACCATTTAAGAAAGCGGTTTTTACATCCATTTGATGAATTTCTAGATTGTACAACGATACAATAGCAATTAGAATTCTAATGGATGTTATTCTAGTAACTGGTGAGTATGTGTCAAAGTAATCATGACTTTCTTTTTGTCTTTTGATCACAAGTCTTGCCTTGTATTTGTCAATTGATCCATCCGCTTTCATTTTTCTCTTGAAAATCCACTTGTACTCAAGAGGTTTACAACCTGGTGGCAAATCCACCAATTCCCAAGTGTGATTTTGCAAGATGGATTCAACTTCACTGTTTTACAGCTTCTTTCCATAAAGGAGCCTCAAGACTGGACATAACTTCTTTAAAAGTTAGAGGTTCATTTTCTAAAAAAAATGTTAGAAAATCTAGACCAAAAGATTTTGAGGTTCTAGCACGTTTACTACGCCTAGGTTCCTCTTCCTCAATTTGATCTAACTCCTGCTCTTGTTCTTGGTTTTGACTAGTAATAGCATCAAAAGATCTTTTATTATTACTAGTCTCTTGTCCAATCTTATTTGGAAATACATGTTCAAAGAATGATGCATTCCGAGATTCAATAATAGTATTTACATGCATTTCGGAATGTTGTGACTTATGAATCAAAAACCGATATGCACTACTATTCTTGGCATAACTAATGAAAATGCAATCAACTGTTTTAGGACCTATCTTAGTCTTTTTAGGATTAGGAATAGCCACTTTAGCCAAACACCCCCACACTTTTAAGTATTTGTAGGATGGTACTCTCCCATGCTACAATTCATAAGGTGTTTGATTCACTTTTTTTCGGGATACTTTATTTAAAATATAATTAGCAGAAAGTATTGCTTTTTATTTAAAATATAATTAGCAAAAAGTATTGCTTTCCCCCACAAGTTCTGAGGTAATCTAGAACTTATTAACATGGCATTCATCATTTCTTTTAAAGACCTATTTTTCCTTTCAGCAATTCCATTTTGCTAAGGTGAGTAAGGAGCGGTGGTTTGATGAATTATTCCATATTCTTTACAAAACTCACCAAAAGGTGATTCATATTCACCACCTCTATCACTTCTAAGTTTCTTACCAAGTTGATTTTCAACTTCATTCTTATATTGAATGAAAGTTTCCAAAGCTTCATCATTGGTTCAAATTAAATAAAGATAACTATATCTAGTATAGTCAACTATGAAAGTGATAAAATATTTTTTTCCACCTTTGGTTTGAATTGATTTAAAATCACAAATGTCACTATGAATTAATTCAAGTGGTTCCGTACTTCTTTCAATTGAATGAAAAGGAGTTTTGGATAATTTTGCCTCAATACAAATTTCACACTTATGATTTAAATCAATGTCAAATTTAGGTAAACATTCTATATTAATTAATCTATGCAAAGATCCATAATTAACATGTCCTAGTTTACCATGCCATAAATTTAAAGACTCAAGCAAGTAAGAAGAAGATGTATTTTTATTAATAACTGAGGGTACGACGATCATTACATTCATCTTGAAAAGGCCATCAGATATGTAACATTTTCCTACATACATCCCATTCTTAGTAAGTATAAAATTATCACTCTCAAACACTAGTCTAAACCCATTCTTACTCAACAAAGATCCGGAAACAAATTCTTGCGAATGTCCGGTACATGTAGCACATTGTTGAGAGTGAGTTTCTTTCCTAATGTCATTTTCAAATAATCTTTCCTTGTCCTTCAACTTTAGAAGTCGAAGAGTTTCCCATAAAAAGTTGTTCACCGTTGTCCACTGTAGAATAAGATGTGAACATCTTTTTGTCAGCACAAATGTGGCGAGTAGCACTAGTGTCCACCCACCATTCTTTAGGATTTCTGAGAAGATTTGCCTCAGAGAAAGATTTATGTCATCAACATCATTGGAAATTTTGTCCACTTCGATCATGTGGGCTTGAGCAGGCTTCTTGCTTGTTCTTCTTTTGCTTTTGTCTTTGCTATGACAATCTTTGGCCCGATGTCCCTCTTTGTCACAAATGTAACATTTGCCGTTAAACTTGTACTTTTTATTTTCCCCCCCTCTAGAGCATTGTGAGGAATTTTCTCCTGAAAACTTCTGTTTCTTTGCTTTTGGAGCATGTTCCACTACATTTGCCTTAGACTCTATTGGATTCTTACCAGCCCGCTTCTCTGAATTGCGGTTGTCCTCCTTAATCCTCAAACGCACAATTAATTCCTCTAAAGACAGTTCTTTGCGCTTGTGTTTGAGGTAGTTCTTGAATTCCTTCCAGCTTTGTGGTAATTTTTCAATTAAGGCAGCAACTTGAAAGGATTCACTGAGAGACATGCCTTCTGCGTGAATGTCAGGCAGAATGAGTTGGAGATCTTGAACTTAGCTGATCACAGTCTTAGAATCAACCATCACAAAGTCCAGGAATTTTCCAACCACAAATTTCTTTGAGCCAGCATCCTCTATTTTGTATTTTTTCTCCAAAGACTCCCAAAGTTCCTTTGCCGTTTTGACAGGACTGTAGACGTTGTATAATGTGTTGTCAAGTCCGTTCAAGATGTAATTCCGGCAAAGGAAATCTGCATGTTTTCAGGCATCGACCGCAACAACCACTTGCCGATCAGTTTCATCCTCATTCAGAGTAGGGGCATTCTTACGGAGAAAACGAGCCAGGTTCAGAGTTGTAAAATAGAACAGCATTTTCTGTTACCATCTTTTAAAATCAGTTCCAGAGAACTTCTCTGGCTTCTCACCGTGATTTATCGGTACTGTCACAACAGGAGAGGGGGATGGCGCAATTGTAGCCACCATACCAGTACTCGTTTGAGCATTTGTTTCAGTAGCCATGAATTCTAAATTATAAAACAAAATTATAATTAGAATTTTATACTACACAGAAAATTAATCCAAATTCACATAATTAAATTCTGTAAAAATAAAAGAAACAAGATTGTAACTTTTATTTTCAATTAATTTGAAAATAAAATAAAATTTATTTAATCAAATTAATTCCACACAGAAAATTAAATTTCTCAATAATTAAAATACTGAAACATAATTTTAATTAATGAACACTCAGAAATAATTTCTAAAAACCAAAATTAATTTCTGACACAATTTCATAAATAAATATTTTGAATTGTTATTGACACCAGTATATTACTACTAGTTGTCAAAGAAAATAGACAGTATATTACTACTATCTGTCAAACAGTATATTACTACTATTTGTTTCCCAACCAGAATATTATTTTGTAAAATCACAGAAAATAATTTCTGTAAGAAGAAGAAAGAAGAAAGGAAACAAAACGAAAAATTATGTATAAACAAAATAATTCGAATCTGTCTTAAGATTGTTGGAACAATCTTCTGTGTACAATAAATAAATTGAAACTAAATCAAACAAATAAAATAAATAATGTACTGAATTTATTTTACCGAACCGAATGAATAATAAAAAGATCAAGTTGAGTGTGTGACATTCTGTCCTTAAGACAGATTCGCCCTGCTACGGTGCTTACGGACTAATGGCGTCTATCTCCCAGGATACAATGACCTTCACAAATTTGTAGTAGCACTCCAAACAAATTTGTCCGGCGAACTAGAACTTGTGTTCTATACTCTCTAAATTTTTCCTAAAAAATAATATGAAGAATATATCATGCAAGAGAGAAAAACTAAAAGGAAAATAAAGAATTTTGAATTCAGAAAATGCTGGAACATATCTGATATATATAGGACTGAATAGGTTTGATTTTCAAACTGAACAGGTAGATTTTTTGAATGAACAAGTGCAACAGATAATTGCTGGACAGTTTCTATCTGTTGGAAAATTGCAACAGATTTGAATCTGCAGGCGGCGAATCTGTCAGGGGTTTAACTGATTGGCCACCTGTTTGGACTGTTTAAACTTGTTGTGGAATTTGGACTGGAAGAGGAAACATTGGACAGAAAATTTAAATTCAAATTTGAATTAAATAAAATTTTCCCGCAAGAAATTTTTTTTGAAAAAATTCAAATGAATTTTGTCCAAAAATTTAATACAAGAACCGACCCGACCCACACTTGGCATGGCTCGGACGCCGGCGGTGCCTGTGTGTTGTGGTTCGGGCTAAGGTTTACTTTATCCATAGCTCATCTCTTCTACAAACTTGGGGTGCCCCTTGGGGCCCAACCCAAGTTAGTACACTAGGAGCTTATTTACTCACAAAAGCTCTATTAAAGTTTCAATGTGGGACAACCCATTTCAAGGAAACCCATATTTACTTCTTTAACTGTCCATTCCACGAACCTGAAAATGATGTCAACTTCCTATTCACTCATAAATAGTTTTGACGAGCTGTCTTCACCGTGTGACTTACTATGCGGCAAGGAACGTATCACCTCTTCAGACTCACCCCAAAAGACGTATGGACCCCACTCAATTTTGGGCTCAAAATTGGCCCAAAATAAGCCTATAAAACCAAAATTTCCAACAATATGTTCAATACTCTAACCTTAATACATACTTATGTCTTGGAAATATGGTAAACTTTAGTTTTATTTGTGAATCAAACTAGGTCATGCATACTTATCTTTATTTGTTAAATTTGATGGGTCAAACTTGTTTACAGGCACAAGATTTTACGATTTTATAATGTTCGGTAACACAAGTTTGAACATGAACAAATTGTTCGGTAACACATGTCCAAACATGGGTAATTTGTTCGGCAACACAGGTCAGAACATGGCGGCAAAGAGATCGACGACAGAGAAAGGTTAATGGTAAGAGATTGGTTGTGATAGGGACCGACAACGTAGCTCTCTCGACGGTAAGAGGAAGATTGGAGAATTCAACTGTTAAGGGTTTTGGGAGATGAAGAATTTTTAAGGGGTATGCTAAAGGGTGTGCATTTTGGTGGGTGCAATATTTTTAGAAGAATAATTTTTGGTATTATTTGAGGTCTTTTAGAAATTTTTAAGATTTTGAATTTTATAGGTAGTGGTTCAAAGAAACGAGAGGTCCAAAGTATTAATTGAGGTACTAATAGCCGCACTTCATATCATTATGTATAATTTTTTTGTTTGTATAGAATTACTATTGATAAACTTTATAAACATTTTTTTTTAGAACATGAAAAATAGTTATATTAAAATAAAAACAAACAACATACAATAAGACCCTAAAAGGCCAAACAAACAACAAAACAATAACTATAAACAAAAAAAAATATATATATATATATATCTGCCAAAAGTCATTAACCATTAACCTATAACTTTTTCCAATGACTATTTACATATTTTTTTTGAAAAATCCAATGATAAGTTATTTCTCGTAAAAAATGACAAGGGGAAATTATAAATCAACAATTTTTTTTGAAATCTTTCCACTGATTTATAATTTTTCCAAATAACAAAGGGGAAATAATTGAACCATGTAGCAGTGAAATTTATTTTTTTGAAATAATGATTAAATTTATAAATTTTAATTATTAAAAATATAACCTTTTCATGGTAAGTAATTATTTTTGTAGAGTACATCTATTTTGTAATTTTCCCTCATAACAATGCTCAAAAATTTGTGTTCCAAGAAGCGGGTGAACTTTGAAATGCTTAGCTGTTGATCTGCATTGTCAATGCGAGGGCTTGTATGTATGGATCATAACAATTGTAGGTATACTCTCCAACTTTGCTCTCATTCTCAAAACCCTTGAAGCTAGGGCTTGCATAATCTCTGTTCCAAAATTACTATATCGTCTTCTATGAAGCACGGGTGCGAATCTGCAGTGCGGGTACAAGTACTGCACGCCGATCTGACAAAACCCCAAAAACTTAGGGTACGGCAGATGCGAATGCAGCTGCAGATGCTGCCGATATTTTTTTTATATTTTTTTATTATGGTTAAAAGATCCAACCTACAAATTGAAGTTAAATATCAAAACTAAAAAGAGAACTATAAAACTAAAAGACAAATATTAATATATTTGAATTCAACATAACATAACCAACACCAATTCAGTCCATAATCCAAGCAAAGGAAAAACAACCAAAACCAAAAGAAAAACAAGGCCAATTCAGTCCATAACACAAGCAAAGGAAAAAAAACAAAAGAAAGCCCTATATATCTAAACTTGACACTTCAAAGTTCACTTCCATCAACTTCATCATTGAATAAAATAGCTTCCATCTCTGGCTCATCAAGTGAAAGATTTACAATTTCAAGGAAACCAGAACCTTCCAATGAATCAAATGCATCTCCCCCAACGTCCCATAACTTGGTCTCTCCTTCTGTGTATAGTTGACTCCTCCTTGATAAGAGGCGAATATTGGAGTGCACAAAAACCAAATCCTCGCACCGTTGTGGTGTCATTTTATTCATCCTCATAGAGTGAATGAAAGAGTAAGTGCTCCAATTCCTTTCACAACATGATGAGGAACATGGTTGGCTAAGTAATTTCACTGCCAAGGATTGGAGTATAGGTGCAGAAGAGCCATGTGCCAACCACCAAACCACTGGTTCCATTACTCCTCTATCACATATTGAGTCAGGGTCACTAAAACTTTCCAAACAACCTGAAAACTTCGCATACTCTGTATTAACAACCCTTCTCTCATCTGAATCAGGAAAGTATCTCTTAAAACACTTGATTCTTATCTCAGAAATTTCAACATCTTTGTGAGGAGGAACACGAATGGGATTTTCATGAAGCCACATCCCACTATAATACCTAGATTTCATAATTAGAAAAAAATAATAAGTAAATTATGCAATGAAAAAAATTAAAGTATAAACCTTGGATTCATGAGTCTAATGTGAATTATACCTTGGATTCAAGGAATGAGCAAGGCAATGAAGAGGTGTGCTACTTTTTGTCCACCTTTCCACTAATATTTGATGCACTACAGAATAAAAGGATGACTCTTCATTATCCGACTTCCCTTCACGCCTATAGATGGATGCCTTCACTCATTCAATCATTGAATCCCACATCTCATAAACCAAATGTAGACATGGCTTATCAGTGTCACAAAGTCTAAGCATCTCATAAATAGGCAATGTGAATGAGAGTATATATTCAATCTTATCCCACCAAACATCATTCAACAACTTTTCCTTTACAACAGCTGCTTTCCCAACATCATCTTCCTTGTAAGAAGCCCATTTGTCACTTATGACCATTGTTTGGAGACCATGATATATAAGTTTAAACCTTTTTAGCATAACAATTGCAGATGCAAAGCGTGTATCTACAACAGAAAGTAGCTTCAAAGGTACAAACTCATTAAAAATAGCTAATCTCATGGAATGATTCATGATGAAATTTTTCACAAACATTACATCATCAATCACAGTAGTGATCCAATGGCATTCATCATAAGCATATGCAGCAACTCCAACTTCCTTCGCAGCACAAATGTTCTTCAGAGCAAGATTAAGAGTGTGAACTACACAAGGTGTCCAAAAGATCTTTGGATAATTACCTTGAATAATTGATCCAGCTGCACTACAAACTGGAGCATTATTATTAATTACCTGAATTACATTATTAGGACCCACTTCATCAATCACTTCACTGATTAATTTGGCAATATGGTACTTGTCCTTTATCTCACCCTCACAATTAACAGCTTTTATAAACATAGCTCCACCATTACATGCTGCCATAAAAATTAAGGAGAGGCCTCCTTTGTGCATCAGTCCATCCATCAGATACTATACTCAACCCCTTCTCATCCCATGACTTCTTGGTTGGTTCCAATAACCTTTCGATATTTGCCCTTTCTTTTTGAAGTAAGGTAGTCCTCAACAAATTATATCCAGGAGGGACATACCCAACAATTTGATTCTCAGCAACATATTGAAAAGCATCCACAAAGTATGGATTCCTAGCCAAATGGAAAGGCAAACCGGCTGAATAGAACATACGGGCAATTAAAGAATGTAAATGCTCTCTAATACTTTGATTGAATGCCCTATCTAAAGGACTACTCCCAATTGCCTTTCTCTTTCTTGGTGCATAACCTTCCATTCTAAATGTTCCAACATCTTCTACATTGCCGTGGCTAGCACTAATTTGAGAAGATGGAGGTGGTAAAGGAACATTTTTTGGCTTTGCCATTTTTTTTCCGGTTCTCAACTTCTTGATCTACCTTTCGAATTTCAGAAAGAAGATCACTCTTGTTCTTCACAGTTGCACACACTCTAATTCCATGGCTAGTAAGTAGCAACAAATGGGCTCTAACTATAGAATATGACCCTTGGTACTCAATGTTATAAAAATTACACTTAAATTTTGTATTACCACTTCCTCCTTCTCCCCTTTTAACTAATTTTGTAACATAGCCCCAAAAAGGAGCATTTTCATCTCCAGATTGATCAATGGAAGGAGCAGAAGCACTTGCAGCAGATGAACCTAAACTTCTTGATGAACTCATTTTCCTATAAGCATAAAAAATAATATTTTTGATTATTAACTAAACTGTTTTATAAGTAAGCAAAAACTGTGGTGAAAAGCTTTATACATCTAATTTAACTAAACTGCTTATTAGCATTTTCAATTTTTCAGGAATAACTAATTTTTTTGATTATTAGCATTTTCATCTCAAATTTTTTATTATTAATAACTAATAATAATATTTATGATTATTACCATTTATGATTAATATTATTATTACCATTTTCAGTAATAATAATAATAATATTAATAATAATAACTAAAAATATTAATATTCATAATAATAAATAAAAATGAAGCATTTTCAGTATTAATAATAATAACTAAAGATAAAACAAGAATAAATAAATAAATAAATACGAAGAGAAGAGAAGAGAGATACGTATACCTCTGATCGAAGAGGAGATTAGGGCAAAACAGTGAGGTCGAAGTCGAAGACGAGACGAGGGTCGAATCTCTGGGTTGAAGTCGAAGACGAGGGTGAGTGAGGGTCGAAGTCGATCTATTTCGAAGTCACAGACGAGAGTGAGGATTGAAGATGAGGGTGTGGGTCGAAGCCGATCACTCTTCGAAGTCGCAGAACATGGTCGAAGTTTGCCTCTCTTTGCTTCGATGAGATTAGGGCAAAATATGATGAGATTTGGGCATTCGCATATACGGTATACACATTTTTTTATTTTTTATATTTTAATTTTTGTTAATATTGCTCCGGTACCCCTCAAATTTTCAAAAAATTTGATTTACGCTGACGTGCCAAAAGCGTGCAAGGAGTACCCATGCCGCATCCGAGCCGCACTACCCATGCCGCATCTAACCGGGCGTGCAGTGGTTTTGCCGTGCGATGCAGACGTCTTGATGCAGACGCTGCTGACAGATGCAGCCAGAGTGCAAGCACTCCGCAAGTAAATAGTACCGGTGCGTGTACAGCACTATTTTTGGAGTACCCGTGCTTCATAGATCGTCTTCCTCTGAGAACAATGTTAGACTACCTACCCAATGAACTGATAATTGAAATGCTTCCAAGACTACCTGTAAATTCTCTACTTCGATTCACATCTGTCTACAAATCATGGTACTCTCTCATCACAAACCCTAGTTTCATCACAAACACCTCAACCAATCAAACCATCACAGGAAAAGAAACAATGACAATAAAAAGGACCATCTCTTGTGCCTTGATAATGAAAATTTTGCTGATACCACCAAATTGGTTGCCCTAATGGTGTGGGAGTTTTCTCTTCTCCTTGCTGCCAGGATTCAAATCCCCTTACATTCAAGTGGAAACCAGGGTTTAAGGTGGACCCGCTAACTTTTTCCAGTTTATTCTGGCCCACATCAGTTTTAATGGCAGGTGTGGGGCAAGTCTAGACATAAAAAACAAAAAAGAAAATTTTGATGATGACCATTCGGAACTCCATTTCCCATTCCAAAACCTTAGTCGGGATTTCCAGATAATTGGCAACTGCAATGGTTTGCTATGTTTATGCTACATTTTCGACCTTTATAATCTTGATCATTTCAGTCATACGCTTCAAATTTATCTTTGGAACCTATCAATTAGAAAATCAATAACCATCAGTATGCCTTATAGGCCACCGGACAGCTACATGTTTGTTCTTAGATTTGGTGCCCACCCCACAACTTATGAGTACAAGGAGGTGAGGCTTGTATATGTCAAGGAGAAACGTTCTAATCCAAATCGGTGCAAAGTTCCTCCGAATGTTGAGCTTTATACGCAAGGCATTAGGTTATGGAGATGCATTGGTTCTGTGCGCTGCTCCTTCGCATCGCATGGTTAAATTTAGGTGGTCTCAGGCTTTTGTGAATGGAGCTGTAAATTGGGTTGCATATGGTCCACGTAGGGTGGGTGGTTTTCAGAATTTGATATTGGCATTCAATATGGATACCGAAACATTCTTTGAGATGATGTTACCTCCAAATGTAGCCAATTGACATGCATCATGCTTATCGGTTAAATTATTTGGAGAGTCATTGGCTGTGTTTTGCCATGAACAAATGGGTCGAGTTTCTTGCTGCATATAGGTGATGAAAGAATACGGAGTTGTAGAATCTTGGACTAAATTATTTAGTATTAAACTACCTATTATGTTGGGAAGGACATTAGGATTTCAGAAGAATGGTGAAGTTCTATTATCGAATGACAACTACTAGTTGCTTTCTTATGACCCTGGAACCAAAACATTGACAAATATTGGAATTTTGGGGAGTTCATACCATGTTGATATTTTCATGGGAACCCTCGTTTTAGTGAAGGCACAAAACGGTCTCTTAGAGGGCAGTTGAACTATGCTTTCAACTTCCAAGAGAAAGGGAGATAGAATTGGCAGAGCAGCAGTTATGATGAAAGTAAGTGAAAGAAAAGAAGAATGTGAGAAACAAAATTGAGACATTTTTTAAAATACTTTAAGCACTATATTTCCTTTATTTCTACTTGTTGAATAAATCACAACACATGAACATTGAAACTTAAAGTTGTGTCAATGCACACACAAAGCCTAAAATCTCTTTTTAATGCTATAACATGTTCAGATTGCTATGTTTAATTGGCTAATATGTAATTCATTTCTTGAAGAAGAAAAAAATGTGTTCATTACTTGTTTTTCATCAGTTTTGGATAGCTAATTTTGTTCCATTTCTCTCTCTTTTTTTTCTTTTTCTTTTGTTGTTGTTGTTGTGGTAGCCAAAGTGCCTCCCCCACCCCCTCAAAAAAAAAAAAAAATGGTTTATTAAGTTGATTCTCATAAAATTGAAGAAACTGTGGTTAATATTTTTTTTTGGACTACACCATTCAGAGATAAGTCACTCTATATGTCAAATGTCGTGTGCATGTCATTTGAAGATACTGGTTGTTCATTCTCTATTATTATCTTGTTGCACTTTGGCTTGTTTGTGGTATGTGAATGATTATTATGCTTTTTAGTTACAAGGATCTTCCGGGTTTTCATTACTCAAAGCCATTTTGTCTTAAGTATGGGAATTTATAAGTAAAGGTATTAGAAATTTCAACATTAATGGTTGGTGGAAAATAATCATTCATACCATTATATATGGTGGATGTTAGTGGGAGTGGGGTATGGGAAAAGAATCATTCATACATTAGAGGAAGAAAGAGAGGGTATTAAAGTCAATTTACAAGTAACATTAACGAATGTTAGTGGTTCTCTGTAGCCCAGAAATCACGAAGATTTACGTGATTACTTTTTATTGTCTAGGAGTTTACGCGCACATGGCCCAAACCAAATGGTGGTAAAATGAACTTGGCCCTATTTCTATTGGTTTGCATTGCCCTTGCATTGACTCATGCCATATTTTATTATTTTTTTTAACTAGAAACCACTGTATTAATATTGTGTCATATTTGTGTTCTATATCCATATCTGTGCTTCTTATCCTCAAATGCATCCCAATTAGTTGTAGATGTAACAATTCAGTTAAGTCTCTATCAATTTAAATTATTGGATCATATACATAGTTCCTATGACTTCGGTGTTTGGCTTCTTGGCCTATTTTTGAAAATGTCCTGTCATCAGCCTGGGCAAAACAATGAAAGTTTTCACAATATTAAAATCCAATTTGCCCATGGGAAATGTCCAACCTTAATTGACCATGCCTCTATACTCTGTTTTGCATTTTCTAGTTTTGTTAAAGATTCTGAATATTGATTATGTTGTCATTAGATTCTATGCAATGGTGGTGCTCTATTGTGAAGTTGGGATAACCAGCACAAGGACTTTATTTATTTATTTATTTTTAAGAACTGTTTTTGTAGCTTTCAAATTTCATTCTTCTCTGCTTGTCACTACTTTTTCTCAGGTTTTATTTGAGCTTCCATGCCTACAATCCTTACTATTTATATCGGTAATATCTTGCCAAGTTACTTTTAATATTACTTGGAATATTTTTGCTCTGTGTGGCTACCAAAAGGTCCAAGTTGCCCTATTCATTATAAGATTCCAATATAAATAACCAAACAAAGGATGGAGGAATATTAAATAGGTTGAACTTCAAATTTCAGAGAGGAAAAGAAAAATAACAAAATCTGATATGTATGTGACGATGTTATATTAAAAGCCCATTATATTTGTTGCTTTTTTGTGCCATTATTATATTCTCTGTGATATGCATGTGGACCATGTTGTATTAAAGTACATTAATCATTTTTCAGTAAAACATATTTTCTTATTACATGAATTAACAACAGAACTAGAAGAAAGATAGGTTGAACATAATATATATTATATGACAACTATTCATGTGCATATATCATTTTCTACTCTGCTTATCTTAGTTTTTGTTCGCTTATGTGGACTGGGGATTGTTGTCGAAATTTAATTTTATTATTCATTTCCTTATATTGGATATCATTTTTTTTGTCAGAACTGAATTTGCATTGCGAGTCCACATCTCTCAATACCATAACAATTTGATAAATGGTTGTGTTTGTCTTTAAATCCCATCCACGCAGAGTTAGTATCAACATCGTCCAACTTGATCTTTATCAATCCTTAAGAATTTATTTGTTATAATAGTATTTGGTCACATAATTCTTTCTTTCGATAATTTTCTGTGTAGTTGCTTTTGTATTTTTTTTGTTTGTATACAGAAAGCTCTCTGATTCTTGGTATATTGCTCTCTCTTAATAAATTGTCGTTACACTTGTTAAGGAAAATAGATGATTTCCCATAAGTAAATCAATCAATGGAAATAAAAACTAATGCAAAAAAATTAAATCAACAACGACACAATTTTTTTTACGTGGTTCCCTTAATGTGAGGTACGTCCACGAGATCGAAATCTGATTCCACTATCAACCAATAGTTTTCAAACGATTACAAACGAGACACGAATGGTCTCACAAATCACCCTTAGATAAATTCCAAATAATTACAAATAATTAAGAGAAAAGACCTCACCAAATAGATAAATAAATTATCTTCGAAGCAAAGTCGAAACGCAATCAAAAACTTCAAAACAAAACAACAACCAAAGCACAAAGTCTTGAATTTGACCAAGTCAAATACATAGCAGCAATTTTCACCAATTGAAACTTTTACACCAAGCACTATGCTGCCACACAATGTCAAACCCACCGAATTGTTCACCAAGCATATACCAACAAAAGATGTATTAGCTGCTGCCTCCTCTAGAAAAACAAAAAACAATACCCAAAAATATTGTTGACTCTTAGGCTTTTTATCAAAACCTTAACTGTTACCAAATAATTATTTAAATACTCATTGGGCCTCTAAAAGTTAGATATAATATATAAAAAATATATTATAACCAACACCAAACCAAATTAAATATTTTTAATAAACCAATTGGGTCCCATACTCCACTAAGGAGGTATACCGAACAATTTTTCCCTACCGACTTAGGTAAAGACATCAACCATACCCGCCAAAGTTCGACACTTTAAATGTTTGTCCCTCGACAAAGTCTTAGTCAACATATTTGAAATATGATCATCCATGTGAATCTTTTCGAATTGTAACAATTTCGAATCTAACACATCACGAATCCATTGGTATCTTACATCAATGTGTTTCAATCTCGAATGAAAAGTGAAATTTTTACTCAAATGAATAGCACTTTGACTATCAGAATAAAGCATATACCTTTCTTTCTCAAACCCAACTCTTGCAAAAATTTCTTCAACCATAACTCTTTCTTGCAAGCTTTTGTAATGGCAATATATTCAGCTTCGATAGTTGAGAGAGCAACACATTTTTGTAATTTAGATTGCCATGCCATAGCTCGTTGTTACGACCCAAACCCGCCTGGCATCGTAACCGGCCAGTAATCCTTGGATTACCAAAGGCCTTCCTGTACAAACAAAAATAATTGGGGCTTGCAGAAGCAAATAAACAAAAACACCAATAGTCCAATGAGCTGTGCATCTATATGAATAAATATGTACACGCAAAAACATTAATTTACCCACTTACAATGCATAACAATAACATAATATCTTATACAAAATATAGGCACGTGACACAAGTGTACATCATAAGCAAAAGCTTGACAATGGCCTTCTAGGCCTAGTCCCAACTCGGAGGCACTCAAAACGACTCGGTAGGCTTCAAAACGATGGCTCAACTAAAGACCCCTTCTAGGCTTGCCCTCCAGAACGATCGCCTATACATATACATAAAAACAATGAGCTAAAGCCCAGTGAATAACATTAAAGTAAAGGGGTTAGTGAACGAATTCCAAATATATCATATCCACAAAAACAAATCATGACACAATCATTTATATCAGTCTTATATCAGAACATAACATAATGGTACATCTCACAAAACATATCACATATCGTCTTCCGACTAGAGTAATCGGTTCTGGATTCCGATTAAACACATATCACCACAATGAAGTGGCTAACGAGATCTCGTATCACATCTATGTCATGGACTTGCATTTACATGCCATCCCCCATGACTTGGGACTATCTATGGATGCCATAATAGATTCGCAAATAGGATATTTGTTCACATGATCAAAATAGCATTTTAGAAATTATAACTTATCGATAACAGTTAAAACATGAGTCATATCAACATATCTTTACAAAAATGTTACTCACAGTTGGCGTCCGATAATGATAGTGCGGTCCCCGACTCAAGACCTACAAGCACAATGTACATAACATAACCTATGTCTTAGTGAAGTCCAATTACAGTTCATCTTTTACTTGTTCCTTCAGTTATCTATCTTTCATTCCTTAATTTCCTTCAAGTCCAAGAAATGCAAATGCACATGAAAAACATGTTAAAACCATGCAAATGGAGTCCCGGGAGGGAGGAAAACGGAAGGAAAACAATCCTGGGACCACCCTAAAGAGCCGCACGTGCAGGAGTCCTGGCCGCACATGCGGGACTATCATCGCATGTGCACCCCGCATGTGCAATTAAAGCAAAATGAAATTTGTTTAGAAAAGTTTAGCTGAACATGCGGTGGCCCAGGCTGCACGTGCGGGCTGGGTTCTTGTCCAGTCCGAAAATTTGTGTTTGAAGGGGACTACACTCTTTGGCAAAATTAACTTTATTTTCATGCAATTCAAGGCCTAAAACTCATCAAAACAAGTTGAATGAACAACTACTCACTTTAAATAAAAATTAGAACTTCATACCACGACCCAATTCCATGCAGAAGATCAAGACTTTGACTTGAAATGCAAAATCATAAAACATGCATATTTGAGTTCCAATTCTCAAAATCCAGGAGTTTACTCATAAAGTTAACTTCTCTTTTAAATTAGATAAAAAATGACACATTAGTTGTCACATAACATGAAAAATATATTATTATATTGAAAGTTTGAGTTTGTGTCAAATATATGAGTTATCTATCATAAAAATATATTTATGTTATGCGATCAGAATATGACATTTTTGGTCTAATTTTGAACATAAGTTAGTTTTCGGAGTAAATTGAAAAAAACTTAAAGCATGAAGAGCCAAAGTGGAAAAAATAAATAAATTTAAGGGCCAAAGTAGGAAAATGCCCAAATATAAAAGCGGTGAAGTGTAATTTACCCCCCCAAAAAAGCATTTTTTGTTTAGTTAGCAGTAGAAAATAAATAGGAGAAATTATAGGGAAAAAAACCCTAGGTTTGAGTTTTGTAACAAAATAATTTTTTTATTTTTAATCTTATCGATTGAAATCCTAATCTTTGGATTTATTTTCACTCTAAATCATTTGTCTATTTTTGTTAAGTAAAATCGATAGAGAAAAATAATATTTTAGTCATTAAACTTAATGAAAAAAATATTTTTGACATTTTATGTACACTTACATTGAGTTTAATGACTAAAATATTATTTTTCTGTTGATTTTACTTGACAAAAATAGGCGAATGGTTTAGATTGAAAACAAATAAAAAGATTATAATTTAAATTGATAAATTAAAAGTTCATGATTTATTTTGTTACAAGATTTAGATCTTGATTTTTTTTTTTTTTTGGTGGTAATTTTCTCAAATAAATATGTATAAATAATTGGGCACTTGGTTGATAAATCCAAATTTGAATTTTCCTTGTCCAAAGATCCAAATGTTAAAATATTATGTCCATAAGGATAAAATTTTGCAAAATGACCAAACTACCCTTTGATCTTTATCGTACAAATTGGAGAGAGTAAAAAGCTACGGTTTGTAAAGAGCATCGAGAAAACGATGGGGAGAGAGAGAGAGAGAGTTTTCTCTTTGCAAACTCTAGTGTAGACACCCCATTTTTGACCGACCTTAAGACTCAGACATCATCGATGTTGTGCTCGTTCTGAGGCTTCAGAGTTTTGGCTGAGAGCCTTGCCTCCGGACTTCGGGACTCTTTTGTGCTTTTCCTCGATTTGCGAACTAGGTTCTGTTTTCTCTTCCCGAAGGGAGGGAGAGGTCTCGTAGACCATCTTCCATTGGCCGTAGGCTACTTTTCGTGGTCGTAGACCACTATTCCCGTTTGGAGACCAGCTTTTGATGAGTCAGGCGCCTCGGTTCGGGACCGCTTAACTTTCTCCGTTTGCTCTGGTTTTTGGCACACACCTTGTTTCCTCTCTCTAGAGGGACACTGTGGCCCGGGAGACCACCTTCGTGGTCGCACGCCACTTTCGATGCTTAACAGTCTGTTTTCGGGGCACCCAGCTGCGTGTTTTGGCCCCTGAACCCTCGTTTTGCATCTGCCTTGGTTCATTTTTGGCATGGACCTTGTTTTCATTGTTTGGAAGGTGGTAGAAGGGTGGGAGAGCAACAATTCTTTTGGAGACCATCTCTCTCTCCTCCAGCCGGTTTTCTTGATAGGTAAGTGGTCTCCCTCACTTTTGGGCCACAATTACTGGTCTCCTATAGTACCACTGCCTTGCACTTAGTTGGGAGACTACCAATCAGGGTTGCCGACCACTTTTTGTTCACTTGATCCTTTTGAACTGGTCGGACGACTTGCTTCCAGCTGTGCCAGCTAGGAGGCATTTGCTGCATCCTCCATACACGTGTATGGAGCATGTTTATTCTTGATTTTTAGCTTCCAAGAGAAGCTTTGGCCTCCCTTCCTTTGCAAGGGTGGAGAAATTGGTTCTAAGGCATATAATATACATCTCTCTATATCTCTCTAATTTAAGCTCAAAAGTCCATTGTTCTTGCACATTTACACTACACCTCTTAGCCTAACACCTCCAACACCAACCTAAGCTTCTTGGAAGGTCTTGAGAGGTCCTAAGGTCTGAGTTTTTGGCCTCAAAGCTGCTGGAGTTGCTGAGCTTCAAGGGTAACACTTCTTTCCCTCTTTTTGGCATCTTTTTGTTCCATCTTTTAGCCTATTTCCAAGCATATTTGGGCTTTGTTATAAACTAAAAAAGTCTTATTTTGAGCTCCTCTTGAAGTTTGTTTAAGGTCATTTTTCTGTTGGGGGTCATCTACCCCCTTGCATGCTTGTTTTCACCTTGTTTTGAGCCATGTATCTAGGCCTTTGAAGTGAGCTTTGTTTGGCCTTCTAGCCACTGAAATCCAGTGGATTTTCAGTGGCTAGCATACTATTTTGAGCCCCAAAATCAGAGAGGGGCGACCCTCTTACCCCTTGTCTTGTTTACTAGCATTGTTGGCCTAACAAAGGGGCCTATATTTACACACTTCTTGAGCATGTTTCAGGCCATTTTTCGTGGGTTTTAGGACCTGCATAACCTCTTTCCAAAGGTGGTTTTGCCATATTAAGTGTCCCTCTTGCATGTGTAGAACAACCCTCTTTATGGCTTATCAAAGGAGCCTATCATTCTTGCATGCATAGACCATGCTTCAGCGGGTTTTTGGGGTTTATTTGGCATGTCATACCTTTGAATTTTGCTAGTTTGGTAGTCTTTTTATTGCCTCACATACTTGTAGTGCAAATCTCCTTTACTAGCTTGTGTTGCATGCTTTGTTGGCCCTTGATTTTAGCACTTTTTGGCCATGCCTTAGACTGATTTTGTGTATGTTTTGGACTGCCTTAGCTCTATTTTTGGGTCTCATGGTCGAATGATGCTTGTTTTGCATGCTTGTAGTACAATATCCATGCCTAGCTTTGAGTTTTGAGGCCTATTGCATGCATATACTGAGGTGTTTTCATGTTTTGGGGCCATTACACATCATATTTCAGAGCTTATATGTATGCCACATTCCCATGATTTCCACTCTTTAAATGCGTTTGACAGTTGTGCATAAATGCCTCGTTTTTGGGCCATTGCGTGAGCTTCATTTTTGTGCATGTTGAGCCATCATTTTAGGCCATTTTTCCACTGTCTTGGACCTGCCTAGGGTCTGTTTGGGGGTAATTTGGTCATTTATGCATCGCTTTGTATACCTATAGTGTAATCCACTCCACTAGTTTCGGTATCCGGATCATCTAGCATGCATTATGTGAGGTGTTTGCATGTTTCGAGACCATCTTTTATGCCATTTCAGAGCTGGATCATGTGTCATTCTATGCCATATTTCATCATTTGCCATGCTTTGTTAGAGTTGTATGTTGTGCCTTAGGATCGGTCCTTTGCATTCGTGCATGTTTGCATGTATTTCGGTTGTCTCGTTTTCATCATGTGGCCACTGATTTGAGTGTGGCTGAAGTCCACTCATATTGGTTTAAGTCCACCTTGCATTGTGTATGCCATTTGGTTCATGTTGTTGCATGTTTGACCATCGCATTGTGTATGCTTTGATTATGCCTCTGTGTATGTCCATCTTCGTATGTGTGCATTGTGTATGCCATATAGCTCATGTGTATTGTGTATGCCATTTTAGTCCATAGCATTGCGTATGCTAGGTTGGATGTGTGCATATCATCCCTCGCATGCCAGCACAATTAGGTTGCATTGCATTTAGGGTTGCAGGTTAGTCGCATTGTGTATGCCATCTCATTGCATTGTGTTTGGAGTAGGGTTAGTCCAAACACGAGAAACGAGGGGCGTTTCGTACTCAAAGTGACGAAACGTGTGTCAATTTCCGGTCGCTGACACTCCGGATTACCCATGATGGAGTTTAGGCCTTGTTGTGTTTATAGGTGCATTCATTTCACATTGAGTCGTGCAATTCGACTCCTCGGCCATCATGCATCGAGATGCGTGATTGATGGCATGAGGATCGAGGACTACACTCCCTAGAGCTTGTGCAATGACGGGGAGAGTGGTCGTGTGCACATGTGTTGAAAATTCTTTGCCATGCCCGTTTCTTGCT
The DNA here is from genome assembly GCA_025200525.1 of Camellia lanceoleosa. Classification (NCBI taxonomy): domain Eukaryota; kingdom Viridiplantae; phylum Streptophyta; class Magnoliopsida; order Ericales; family Theaceae; genus Camellia; species Camellia lanceoleosa. Next base: position 85,297,440 of record CM045762.1, on the reverse strand, counting down.
CTCTGTTGCAGCAAACCAGAAACCAGCAGCCTTCTAGAGCTTTGTACAATATTCCAGGATCAATTGCAAACAGAGGCAAATCGAGGCATCGCGAGGAATTTCCCGACAAAGAGACTCGAGCATGCATGCATCTTTCATCATCCGGAACAGAGCTGAGACGGTCCATAGATCTGCATACTAGTTTATTTCGTTTCTTAGTTAATTTGTTAATTAATTAGGGTTTTGTAATATTTAATTAGCTAGAGTAGTTAATTATTTATTCGGTCTGTATTATTTATTCGGACCCTTTGAGAGAGGGCAATGTTGTAATAAGTGTGCGTGTGTGTGATACATGTCTTCCAACCCCACGTCTTTTTCCCTTTTATTTACCAGCTTATGATGGTTAGTTTAGGGCACGTTTCAATTAGCATACTTATGCTCGCATGTTTGCATCCATTTATCTGTCTTGCATGCACCGGGCTTGGTGCATCATGCTAACTGCATTGTATTTCAATTCCAAGTTGAATACATGTATCGATTGTTGCATCTCATATGCCATCTTAGAATAGCCGAGCCTATTGTAGTTGCATTTTTTGCATGTGTTGCATTAGGCATTCTTAGCATAGTTAGGATTCATGCATGATTTCTAATTAGCTTCTTTCTTTGGCTCGGAGTACTTGGTAAGTGTTTATGCTTTAGTATCCTTGCATGCGTGTGAGTGTTGCCATGATAGCATGCTTGCCATGAGGCTAACTGTTTATGTGATATACCTGCCTGTTTTCCTGTGGGTGAAGGTTGGGTTGCTTGAATTGGAATAATTCATCAAACTCATGTTTTAGCCTACTTGCGAGTAACAAACTTCAATCCATTTTCAAAACAAACGGATACGCGATGCTTTGTTCCAACTTAGGCAATCCAGTCTATACTTGTGTATTATGCGCATCACATAATAATTCTAGGCTAATAAACCGGAATAAGAGCACATAATGTTTTCAAAATTCGATATCATGGTTAGTAGAGGCCGATCTTTGATCGGGCGAGCGGGGGTGCTCACGAAGTGACCTTTCCTAATCGTACCCAAGTTCCCGAGCCGAGACAACTTTGGTGATGATGGACACGTGGCCTTAGGCACGAGTCAGGGTTTCCTAAATTCCCCCTTAAATAAAAATATGAGGTGGCGACTCTGTATCTGGCAAAATAGTCAATGTTTGGCACTTCTTTCAAAAAATCTATTTTCAAAAACGATTTGCCGGATTTGGACTCTTTGATGATTCATCGGTCTTGCATTGCACTCCGTGAGATTAGATACAGGACCGTGACATTGAGTCCTGAACTGTAGTAAGCCCAATGAACAAAACAGGATTCCCTCTCGGGACGTTCGGGGACGTCTACACCTAGCGAGATCGCATCTTACTTCTGGCGTTCCATCGCCAATCGTCTTCCTCTTCTTTTCTTCTGCTTCCCCATACCGTCGTAGCTCAACCGATCTCATAATGTACTTCGATTCCAACCTCATCATCGTCGAGGACATAGCCAATTAGTTAATAAATTCATCCAAATAGAGTGGTAAACATACTCGAAGAGGGGTGCGCAAGGCACTGTAGTCACGGTTGTGTGTTTGATGGGACTTATTTTAAGTCTCATTTTTAAGATACATTGAGTACAACATACTCACAAAAAATTAAGTTAATTGATCAGCATCCCTTTCACCAAATCATATTCATATTTAGTTTTATATTTAGAATCATTTACTATTTATTTATTTATTAATTGGTGATAAATCCAATGTAATGGAGGTATAAGGCATTAGGTAAGATATTTTTTGTTGATGAAGGGTCCACACTTTGTGAAATAGTTTGGTGAGAAGTCTTGGAGAACATTTTACTTCTAATTTTATCCTTTCACTTTTTTTTATCTGTTTGACTTTTTGTTGACTATCTATTGAAATTATTTTCATTTGTTGAAATTTTTTATCTGTTCAAATTCCTATCTGTTTAAATTTTTTATCTGTTGAAATTTTATATTTGTTCATTTTTTATCTGTTCAAACAACAGATCATCACCAACACCATCATCTTCCTCATCGAGCCCACCAAACCCTATTTGTTCAAAAAATATTTTTTGTTATATGTTTAGATCTCTCATCTATCTCCTATCTCACGTAATCTACTTTTATCATCATCATCATCATCAATAACAACAACAACAACAAAATAAAATAAAAAATTTAAAAATTTCTCGGATCTTTGAGAAATACAACAACAAAGAACAATCTCGCGTTGAAATGAAGGTGTGTTGGTTTCCCACTATAGTCTCTTAGCCAAAAAACCCTCCGTCACCAAATAATTTAAAAAGAAGACTTTTACCAATCAATCACAAAGTCATGTTGGAGAAAGTATAGTAAAAATGGAAAATAAATACATTAATAAAATCAAGAGATTACCATTTGGTGCAATACTATACAAATAAAGTTGCAACAGCCAAATGGATTATTACTTTCTTTAAGCAGTGAAACAGAACCTTGTTGGGTTCACCTTTAAACACCAACAAATGCAAACCAAGCTTCTGGAGGCTTGAATCGAGATCCACCAAGCTTTCAACCAAGAACCAGATCTAGTTCAAGCAAGCAAGGATCGACCCGGGAGAAAAAGTGGTCAGATCAGGCTCCATATAATGCAGATCGATCACGAACACAGGGTAGAGATTAGTGGATCCATTGGAGGCGTAGTTGAGTACTGGGTTGTTGTGGAATCATGGTGGCCCTCTAAGCTTCGAAATGATGGCGACGCTCCTCAAAGTACTACGTAATTGACCAAAAGACAAATATGATTTGATAAAAGAAGTATTGATATCTGATCAACTTATATGATGTGCTCGATATGCCCAAAAAAGTGAACAGTTCAAATTATTGAATTGACACCTGAAATATGTCTCATTAGATGCACAAGTAGGGTGTAAAAATGGCTTGGTTTGGCTTGGCCCATTCGTGCTTGGGCCGGTCGACTGTAGGGCCTAGCGAGCTCTCACAAAAAATTGGGCCGAGCTAGGCCCCTCGCTCAAAATCTCGACCTAGGCCCAAGCTTAGGCCCAGGGGGTAGTCAGGCCTCATGCAAGTTGGCAGGCCGGACCTAACCATTTTTTTTTTTTCCCTACCAAATAGCTTGAAATGACATTGGGCCTTGGGTCGGGCCTTGGAGCGGGTCGAGCTTTAGGTTTGGCCGAGCCCCATAACACACGGCTCAAGCTCAGGATCACGGGTTGGACTCGGACAGACTTCGAGTGGATCGCGGGTAGGTGGACCGATTTTTACACCCTTATGCACAACCATTATGTGCAAGCCCTTTTCCAAACATACCATAGTAATTGATTACTTATGTTGTTTTTGAAAATCAAATAAATTTAAGATTGTTTTGGGAATAAGTTTTTTTAATTATTTTTTTGACATTTTATAAAAAAACGTGTAGAAAAGTAGAGAGAATAATTAACTTTTTGATAATGACCTTTTAACTAGTTCCCAAGTAACATGTATTTAAACTTAGTTTATCAGCTTGTAGAAACAAACTAATTGAAAAAAAGTATCTCCAATCGTTTTCTTCTTCTTTTTATCAAATAATTTGATAAAAAAATTAGTTAAAAATATTTTCTAATCCATTCATTAAATGTTTATTAAATCAATTATTAAATCCTTAATCAAATTAGAATTTAATAACAATTTAAAAAGATAAAATAGTAGAAATATTTTTTTTAAAAAAATAGGAAATATTTTTCTTAAAAAATTGATAAAAAATTAATGAAAGAATTTATATTAAATTAAATTTTTTATAAGTGGGGAATGTTTAGAGATGGTTTAACATGATGATAGTAGTAGGTAGGGATGTGTGTGGTGTGGTTTGGGCGATTTGAGAGTAAAATCATAAATTAATCAGTGAATGACGGATTGGCAAATAATCTAAACTGCGGTTTGGGACGGTTTCAATTTATTAGTTGATTAAAGAATATTCTTAAATAATTATCAAGCATTTACATAATATTTATTATATATAACACAAACTAATTTTAAATAAAATTCTTAGAACAATTGATTTACAACAAATTTCACATCTTAAATTTCATCCATACTCTGTTTTCTTTGATATTTCATTAGATATTAAAAAAATGTATTTATAAACCATAGCGGAATGGAGTGATTTTGAAGGCGGATTATAAATTTCGAAATTTAATCCACGGTTAGCAGATCGATCGATGCAGATTGATATGATTTTAGCGAATTGGTTGATATTTTACACGCCTAATAATACCTGTAATACTTGGATCTGGTGCTCACCCCACAACTCATGAGTACAAGGTGGTAAGGCTTGTGTATTTGACTACCTATTAAAGCACAGGGTTATGGAGATGCATTGATTCTGCTACTCCTCCGTATTGTATGGTTGAATTTATGTGGTCTGAGGCTTTTGTGAACGGAGCTGTACATTGGGTTGCATTTGATCCGCGTGTGGTGGATGGTTTTCACAATTTAATATTGTCATTCAATATGGGTACTGAAGCATTCTCTGAGATGATGCTACCTCCTACTTTAGCCGATCAACATCCATCATACTTGTCCGTTAAATTATTTGGAGAATCATTGGCTGTGTTTTGGAGCGGACAAATTAGCGCAGGTTCTTGCTGCATATGGGTGATGAAAGAATATGGAGATGCGGAATCTTGGACTAAACTATTCAGTATAAATCTATCGGGTGTGTTGGAAAAGACATTGGGATTTAGAAAGAATGGTGAAGTTCTATTATCAACGAATAGAATGGTGAAGTTCTATTATCAACGAATAAGAACTGGTTGCTTTCTTATCACCCCGGAACCCAAAAAATGACAAATACTGGAATTGTAAGGAATTCTTACTCATTTAATGTTGATATTTTCATGGCAACCCTAGTTTTAGTGAAAGGTGAAAATGGTGTCTGAGTGGGACAGGTGAGCTATGTTTCTCGCAAATTCGTGTCATATTATTATTATTATTATTTGAAAATTGTCATGTTAGTCCCCTCTAATACATCCAAATTAGTTGCTAGATGTAACAATTTAGTTAATTCTTTATCAGTTTAGATTACTTCCAATGGCTTCAGTGTCTGGCTTCTTGGCCTTTTTTGGAAAATGTTCGGGCTTCAGCCTGGTAAAATCTTTTTTTATTTTTTGTGTGTGTTGTTGGGTTTTGGTGAAGAAGAAGAAAAACTAGCAGAAATATCTTCAATTTGGACTCTCACAAGCTAGAATTTGTTGCATCCTTTGAGACAGCCTTGGCAAGGTTTGCAGGTGAGTATCTCCATGTAGTGCCTCTTGTGCTAACTGATTTGCAGTCCCATTCCTTCACAAATTCCCTCATCTGTAGCACCAAATTGAAATTAGGATGTAAAGAATTTGGACCTTGCAACAAACTCACTTCATCTTGGCAATCCATCTCCAAGATGATCTCCCTGCATCCTCTTTGCCAAGCCAAAAGTAGACCTTTCCACACTGCACATAACCCGCCGTTAAAGCATGAGCCCACACAATTTTCCGAATGAATCCCACCATCCAGAAACCGGCACTATTTCTAATCAAAGCCCCTACACCCGCTAGTCTTGGATTACCAATTGAAGCACCATCCGTGTTTACTTTTAAATCCAACTTTTGACCATGGGAAATGTCTAACCTTAATTGGTCATGTCTCTAAACTCTGTGTTGCATCTTCTAGTGCTGTTAAACAGTTGAATTCTGAATATAGTTTGTGATGTCATTAGGTCCTAATTTCTATCCGTTGAACGGTGCTCTGTTGTGAAGTACGTTGGGACAGCTAGCATAAGAACTTTTTTATTTTGTTTTTAAGAATTGTTTCCGTATCTTTCAAGTTTTATTCCTGTCTGCTTGTCACTACTCTGTCTGAGGCAGCCTCCTGGCTTCAAAATTTTATTGAGCTTCCATGCCTACTATTCATATCATTTAAGATATTGCCAAGTTACTTTCATATTACTTGGAATATTTCTGCTATATGTGGCTAGCAAGAGGTAAAGTTACCTTATTTAGTATTAGATTCCAAAGAGAATATATCATATTATAGGGTGAGTTTTTATGTGCATATATCATATTCTACTCTTGTTACCTTACCTTTGCTTTTGTTTGCTTGTGTGCACTGGGGTTTGTTATTGAAATTGAAGGCTCTTGTTCATTTCCATACATTAGATGTCATTATTGTATATTTGAATTCAACTTGCATTACAAGTCCATATCTCTCAATATCATAAAATCAAGAAATGACCTGAAGTTGAAGACATGAGTTTGTTATAAATTTCCATATCATAAAGAGATTCAAAGTTGCATAATCGGTGTTTCTTTAAATCCCTGCAACACAGAGTTGGTACTAGCTTACCAACCTGATCTACATCATAACTATTCTAACTGTGTTCATTACTTTGGAATCTTGAAGTTATAGTTTTATTTGGTTACAGAATTCTTTCTTTGAAGGAATTTGTGCATAGAAGGCTCTAAAATCCTTGGTTTATATTGCTCTCTCTCTCTCTCTCTCTCTCTCTCTCTCTCTAAATGTGTAATTAAGATCTCTCCTGTTCATGGAAACAATCTCTTTAGAAATAGGGATAATAAGGGTAAGACTCCACTTTAGCCAAAGTCTCGCGCATTGGGCTTTTTTATGCTTTTCATTTTTTATTCTCTTCCTTTTTTAATCTATATTGTAGGGTAGCAGTGGGTGTTGGGGACTAAATTTTTGTGTTTGTGTGTTTCCTAATTTGAAAATTAAAAAAAGCATGCATTTTTGCTGCTCATGTACAGGTGACCTATTTTCTTCTATTTGTTCCATGATAGTATTTTCAATGTAAAAGGCACAACAAATTTGCCTCCTCAGGAATTTGGATCTTAAATCAGCCAAAATACCCTCATGTGACTGACACGCCTCTTGAAACTCATTATATTCATATTCATATTCAAATAAAAAAATATTTATATTTTGCAAATATAACAACATATTCATCCATTGAGCACAATATTTATAAAAGAGAGGATTCTCTCAAATCCAATTGGACTGGAGAATATTGTCGGGATTATGGGGTCTATCATGGTTCTCACACTAATGATTTAAACTATTTATTTTCTTATTTTATGTATAGACCAACCATGAAAAAAAAAAAAAAAAAAACTAGATTGAAATGATATTCGTAATTACTTAATTATAATAATAAAAAAAAAAATAGAGGACGAGTATGATTTTGAAATTAGATTATTTATTTTTTTAATAACAAAATATAATAAGATTATATGACTATGAGTGCCGGATTATTCTTATTTATTTATTTATTTATTTTTGTGTGTGGATACTTTACACATAATATCTTACAAAATAAATGATCTAGATTGTTAAATCCACATTCGTAGGGGACTTTATGTGTCATAATAACACTCGATGTGAACTGGGGGGAAACATTTCTTAAGTTATAATATAATAACTTGAGTAAAAGAAAGGGCTACAATGTACTTATTGAATTTGCAAAAATTTGATATTATCATATCATGTGCCAAATTTGATATAAGTTTTTGCAAATTGTAAAATTTTGCACATTTGGTAGGATGGAATGGACTGGAATGAAATGTTCATTATAGCTTTACATTTTATTTTTATTTTTTATTTTTAGTACGGCTTATTTAAGTAGGAATAGTCATTCCATTGAAATGACTATTCTAACAAAATGTGAGAATACTTATTCCTTCTTCTAACCTAAAGAGCGGCCATTTCATTCCATTCCATCATTAAATTATCATAAAATTTTATTATTATTTTTTTTGTTTGTACTTTAAAAAAAAAATTATTATTTAATTATTACAATCATTCCATTCTACTATTACTCATTCCACAACCCTATTGCCACTGTCATTGTTATCACTATCTTATTGCCATCACAACCACCACCACGGTCGCCACCACACCACCATACTACTGATATCGCTACTACCATACAACTACTACCACCACATCCACAACCCTAAAATCACCAGTATCTCCCTTGTTAGAACCATTACCTTACTACCATTGCTCTCACTACTATCACTATCTCTATCGCCACAACCACTACTTTACCATTACTATTAACACCTTCATAACATCACACCACCCCATCACCATCGCAAAAACCACCACTCTATTACTGTTGGCCACCACTAACACCATCGCGACCACAACACCACCTAACCACCACCACTAAGGCCACAACAACCTACTACCACCATCATACTATCATTGCTATCACCATCACCGATGTCACCATTGCTATCACTACCGCCACCACTACTACGACTTATACTATCACTTCCACAACTATCAATATTATCATGATATATATAAATTTTTAATTTATTTGTTACTAACTTGTCAAAAATAATAATAATAATAATAATAATAATAATAATCAAAACTTATTCCATTTCATGAATTTAATAGGTATAACCAAACGTAGGCATGAGAATTATCATCTTATTCTTATATTATTCTATGTTATCAACTAAACAATGGAATGAGAATAGATATTTCATTCTATTCAATCTTATATTCTAGTCTTACTCTCATTTCATTCCATCGTACTTGATGGACTTGTTAGTCCCATTTGATAGCTTATTTTTTATGATTATAATTTTTTTAGATTATTAGGCCCTTTTTTAATTTTTTTTGTAAAAAATTAAAAAATCAACTAAAATAATCAATTTCAAATAAGGCCTTAGTTTAAAAGAATAAAATTAAGTTATAAATATGTTTGGTGTAATTATTAATAGTTTGTGAAAAAAGTTCTAACATGTTGAATTAAATAAGTTATCACTCATTCATGTTGCCCAAATATTCAGATTGCGCTCAAAATTCATGATTACGACACGTAAGAGGGAGTTTCTATTCGTATACCATATAGTGGGACTGTTTGTTACAATTTTTGGATGATTATAGCTTATTTTGATTTGAGAGTTTGTGTTAGACTATTTGATGTAGTTTTTGCTTATAGCTTATTAAACAGAAATAACTTAAATAAGCTGAAAAAAAACTGATTATTTAAAAGCAGGGGCAGGGATGCTTTTAGCTTTTGTTTTTTGATTATCAACTTTTAACTTAAAAAAAGTTTCACCAAACAGGGCATTATGTCAATTTACACCATTTTTAATTTTCTTAAAATACAATTCTATTTCTCAAGAGAATTATCGTTGAGGCCAAAGTCCACACCTCTCCAATCCCATCACGGTAGACACTGGCCATTGTTTTGCGAGTACAAACCTTAGCCGACACTATCACCCCGCCAACCTCTAACCCCCTCTCTCACCCCTCATGACACCTTCCTCACACTTCTTCGTTCCTTGCCCCAGTCTCCTCTTCCCTCCTCAAAATCATTGCAACCTTCTCTCACATTCTTCATTATCATTCTTCTTCCATTTGTCGTTGGATCTCTAGATCTGACTCTCTAAAAATGTAAATTTGAAGTAGGGGAAGGTTGAAGGGACGATCATGATAGTGAAATTCTGGGTCACGATGGTAGTAGATATGTGGCATTAGGGTTTGTCAATGAGAGCAATGGAGTTGAAGAGAGGGCTGGCGGCGGGATGACAGACTAGAAAGAATGTGACACTAATGCTGTGTTTAATTAGGGGATTTGGAAAGGGAAAAGAAAAATATGTATGAAATTAAATGAAATGTAAGTATATTTTATTTACATTTTACTTAACTTTTTACTTTTCTTTTTCAAATCTCTTTTCAAATCCTTCAACCAAATACAACCTAAATGATGCTTTAGGGTTAAGGTCCAGGGAAGAAATGTTGAAGATGATGGTATTATGAAAATTTAGTGGTGTGAATTGAGAGAAAGACACAAAAAAATCAAAATTATGTCTGGTGTGAGTTAAGTAATAGTGTGAATGGTTATAAGTTAAAGGTAAGCTACAAATAGTAGTTAAGAATTTTTTTTAGGGGTTAAATAAGCTAAAAAAAATCAAATAAATTATAATTAAACACTATTAATTATTTTTTTTTTTAAAGTAATAGGCTAAATAAAATAATTTAGAAGTAACACCGAACAAAGCCTGTACATTCATCCTAAAAAGAAAAAAAGAAAAATTACAATTCAGTGTAAATTTAGAGTAAAAAAAACACACATTGATAGCAAATCTTATAAATATTAATAATTAAAATTTTAAATTTTAAACTTTAAACTTTATGAATTTGTAAATATTTTTGCGACATGCCACTGAATTGTAATTCCACCTCCCCCAATTTTTGGCTAACTAATAAAGTATAAATAAAAAATTTATATATTTTTTATTTTAAAACACAACTTCGTAAAAATAATTTTTGTTTATAATAATAATAATAATATTACCATTAGAGTGATATAAATGACCCAAATAATTCAAGTTCGATTTGTGTTCGACTCATTAAAAACTCGTTCATTATAAATAGGCTCCCCTCCATATCTTTACCTCTCCATACTCTTCTTGTATACTCCAATTCGAACCCACTGATAATCCGAACCGTCTGTCTCATAAGTTTTATAATAAAGGTCATTCATACAAAAAATGAATTTCATCAGAAAATTAGAAACACAGGAACAAAAAATATATATATATATATATTATTTTATAAAATGGATGGTTTAAGTTTATAATCACATTTGTCTTTTATTTTATAAAATAAAATGCAATTATTTTTCTTAAGTTTATAATTTTCTGATGAAACTTATTTTTTTGCATAGATGACATTTATTACGAAACTTACGAGATGGACGGTTCGGATTATTGGTATGGGTCCAAACTGGGGCCTACAAAAGGGATATGGGGAGGTATAGAGAGATGAAGGTGTGGAGGAGAGCTTATCCCCGGTTCATTAAGTAAATGAATTAATCTTGAATACAGTTTACAACTTGTTAAAGTTTTAAACCAAATTTGAACAGTCAATTGCTTGTTCAGCTCGATTTGATAAGCATAAAACTATATAGAAATATAAATTATTCAAGCTTAGCTAAAAATAAAAATAAAAATAAATTAATTTGAGATTGGCTAAAAAATTTAATAAATCAAACTTGAACAAATTTTAAAACTCATTAAAATTTTCACACCAAGCTTGACAATATTTTTTTTTACTAATTTGGCTCGTTTATCCTTCCGAATTACCATAACTTATTGTGGAATGTGAAATTATCTCTACAGAAAAAACGAGATGACTTGTCCTGTCCTTTTATTTCTATCAAGAGAAACCAAATGTTAGTGATCACCCTCGACTAGATTTGGTCAGGGAACTCTCCGATGATCAAGTCAATTTACTGATCGACCATAATGAAATATACAATTTGTATTTAAAAGAGGGTTCTTGAGTTACCTCTTGCTTGCCCTTAGTGCTTTGTCTATTGGACTTTTTTTTATATATTTTCTTGGCTTAAATCTTATTTGTCCGTTTATCTTTTGATTGAAGGGTTTTGCCTTTGTTTGGCAATGACCAATCTAATTGCCAAGTTGCTTTCTTCCTTGGATAACTAAGGTCACGTCAGATGTTAGTAGCCAACTTGCTAGGCATCACAGTCGAGAGATGGTTTTGATCGGATGACGTTGCTCTCTGCTAGTCCTATCATATATTTTTGAATTTCTATACATGTATTCTCATTCATTGGATTGAAAGCTCAATCCAACAATCCTCCTTTCTTTACATGTCTTCGTTTTAAAAGGACATATTTATGTTTAATTGTCTCTCATGCGCCTGAGTTTGGACCAACATGCTACCAGCTATTATTTATGGGCTCGAGAAATTACTTTGGGCTCTTCTCATTTTTTTGGGCATATGTAAATAGATTTGGGTCCGAGCTCATATTTTTTCCTTTCACATTTATCATGTTTTCTATATAAATTTCTTTCCAAAAAAAAAAAAACAAAAAAAAGACAATTAAATTTTTTTTTGAGCCTTTTAATAAAATGAATCTTGAATTTATAATTTTTTTATTTTAAACGTTAATATTTTGATTTGTTTTCAATTTAAACGATTCAATTATTTTTGTTAAGTAGTACCAATGGAGAAAAAGTATTTAAGCTATTAAACTTAGGCCTCGTTTGGGGAGTGGCTATTTTAGTCAAAAAGTTAAGAAGTCAACTAAAACTAGTCACATCACCTCTCTACTTTTCTGCACATCTTTTCGTAAAAAGCCAAAAAATTACTAAAATAGCATGTTCCCAAACGAGGCCTAAGATGTAAATATAGGTAAACATTTTTTTTTTTTTTGAGTTTAATGAATGAAAAATATATATATATATTTTATCAATTTTATTTGACGAAAATAAGTAAATGGTTTATATTAAAAACAAATAAGAAGTTATGGTTTAAATTGATAAAATTAAAAAATTAAGATTTTATTATTATTATTATTATTATTATTTATTTATTTTTATTTTTTTTGTAATTTCTTAAAATTGAAAGGGTCAAACGATAAGATCCTTTTTTTTTTTTTTTTTTTTTCTTTTCAGGAAAAAAATTCTGGATTTGAAGAACGAAAAGAGAAATCAGGGTTTCAGATTTGAATTTGCTCTCTCCTCTCTATTCCATTGGTTTGACTTTTGAAATACTCTGTTGAAGTTGAAGCACGGGCGAAACTATTCGAAGAATTGAGCTGTCAAAACAGGGGCTTGCATGTATATATGGATCATCACAAGTGTAACTTCACAATCTAACTTTGCTCTTTTTTCTCAAATTCTAGCTCTTTTTTATAGACTCTTTGTATTTTATACCCCAATTCCTATAAAATCAGTATTCTCTTCCAATTAGATCAATGTCAGACTACATACCCAATGAACTCATAATTGAAATTCTTGTAAGACTCCCCGTACAATCTCTACTTCGATTCACATCTGTCTGCAAATCATGGCACTCTCTCATTACAAACCCTAGTTTCATCACCAAACACCTCAATCAAACCATTACAGACAGAAAAAGAAACAGTGACAAGCTTCTCCTTAGGCTTTACACTGATAATGACAAGAAAGAACACTATCTCTTGTGCTCCGACGATGAAAAATTCGGTGACGATTATTCGGAATTCGAGTTCCCATCCAAAAGCCCAATTGGGTATTTCAGAATTGTTGGTAGCTGCAATGGTTTGCTATGTCTTTGCGACGATTATTTCGGTGATACCCACGATATTGTTTTATGGAACCCATCAATTAGGAAATCAGTGACTCTCCCTATGCCTTGTAAGCCACAATGCCCCCATACGTTTGTTCTTGGATTTGGGGCTCACCCCATGACTCATGAGTACAAGGTGGTGAGGATTGTGTATGAGAAGGAGCATATAAATCGGTTCAAAGTTCCTCCGAAGGTTGAGCTTTACACGCAAGGGATAGGGTTGTGGAGAGAGATTGATTCTGCTGCTGCTCCTCCGTATTACATGGTTGAATTTATGTGGTCACAAGCTTTTGTGAATGGAGCTGTACATTGGGTTGCGTGTGATCCCAGTGTGGTGGGTGGTTTTCGCAATTTGATAGTGTCGTTTGATATGGTTTCTGAAGCATTCTCTGAGATGATGCTACCTCCTGCTTTAGCTGGTCGGCATTCAACGTGTCTGTCTATTAAATTATTTGGAGAGTCACTGGCTGTGTTTTGTGGTGCAGAAATGGGCGGATCTTGCTGTATATGGGTGATGAAAGAATACGGAGTTGCAGAATCTTGGACTAAACTATTCAGTATTAATCTACCAGGCGTCTTGCACAAGACATTGGGATTTAGGCAGAATGGTGAGGTTCTGCTATCAACAACTAACAACTGCCTAATTTCTTATGACCCTGGAACCAAAACAATGTCGAATACTGGAATAAAGGGGAGTTCATACTCATTTAATGTTGATACTTTCATGGAAACCCTAATTTTAGTGAAAGAGCATACAAATGTCTTAGAGGGGCAGTTGAACCATTTGTAATGCTCTGCTTCCAACTTCCTAGAGAGCAAGACATATAGTTGACAGAGAAACAGTTGAAGAAGCAAGTGAAAGCAAAGAAGGATGTGAGAAGCAAGAGTGAGATATCTTTTGTTACTCTATGCACTATTTTAGATGTCTTTTGTTACTCTATGCACTATTTTAGATGTCTGAGGGTAATCACAACTATGTTTGTTCTTTATACCTTGACATTGTGTCAATGCACACGCAAACTCAAACACACTCTCCTTTTAATGCTTTGACATATTCATATTGCTATGTGCCGAGTTGCTATATGATTATATTAATTGGGTCATTTGTAATCCAATTTTTAGAAAGAGATGTTTGTTACTTGTTCTTCATCAGGTTTGGGTAGTTGAACTAAATTTTGTTTGACTTCTCTCTCTCTCTCTCTCTCTCTCTCACACACACACACACACACACACACACACACACACACATATTGATAAGTTGATTTTTCACACTATTGAAGAAATTGTGGTTGATATTGTTTTCCTTGTCCTGGGCTATTCAGAAACAAGTCCTTCTGTATGTCAAATGCCTTGTGCATGTAATCTGGAGAGTCTGGACAAATTATTATATTGTGTATCCTGTTGCCCATTGTTTTGTGGTATATGAATGATAATTATGCTTTTCAAGTCACAAATATCTGTCATGGGTTTTCATTACTCAAAGCAACTGTGCACCAAGTATGGGGATTTATAATGGAATGTATTAGAATGCTCTAGGTTAGCTAGGAGAAAACATCAAGAAAATGCCAGCTATTATTTTAAGCTGAATATCTCCTATGTTAGGTGACTCGGGTATGAGTATCGGGTACAAGTGTGTATCCAAGAGTCACACTTTCATAAATTTAAATATTAAAATCTTGGGATACATATCCAAAATTGGATATGGATACGGGGCCACATCATGTACACATATATTTCATATTGCAAATCATGTAGAAATATACTGGAAATTAAATAGGATTCAGGAAAAATATGAAATTTCTATATCTAATTCATGTGAGATGCCAAAAATATTGTTTTACTAGTAAATGTGAATTTCTTCTTCTTCATATATTGTAACAAATTAAAGGATCCGAGTGTCTAAATTGGGTACAAACATTGGGCACATCCCACACCCTTACCCATGTCATCATCCGGTGGACATGGATACTCTGGGGGAAATTGAAGAGTCCATGTGACACAGAATATTCTTTCTACTTCTGAAAATACTTCAACTTAGTAGTCTGAGTAGTTTTCTCATTGAATTCATTCTACAACAGAAGATGGTGTTGGATATTAGAGATGCAAGAACTCTCGGTCGTAGGGTCCAATTCTCAACCAAGAGTCTTGGACTTCAAATCTAAACCTCTCCTTTTTTTTTCTTGCACCAACGAACAAGTTGTTATTTTCAATGTTGGTGAGCCATTTTGGTTGTGGGTTGTGATGGGTTTGGGGTGGAGAAGTGTATTTGCTGCGATGTGTGGTGGATTTAGAGCAAAAAGGTAATCAAAACAAGTTAGCAGCTTGTTCAAGAAAACAAGAAGGTTAGATGCATATTGATGACCCCGGTTAAGTATAAATGGGATTTGATGAAGAGCTAGGTCATTGTTGAAAGAATAAAAGAAGTCTTGTAGGTTGTTAAGTTCATTACAGAATTGAAAGAGAGAATTATTGGGGTTTCTGTGAGTTTGGCAGAGAATTGGTCCAATGAAAAAGGGGTGGTGTTTGGATGCAAGGGCAAAGATGGGGATGGGGGTGTTTGGTAGTGGAATGAAAAATGCTATTTTTGTCTTTGCATTGCTAGAAAAAGGGAACTTTTGGTGTTTAGAAACTCAAACTTGATGACATCATATGATTTAGTTAACAACTCTAATGATTGCAAAACAAAGGGGAGGTTCTTGTATATTGTCATAAAATGGAGGGCAAAGTTATTTCGGAAACTACAAGGGAGGTCTGCAGTGATCAGAAGCCTCATGGGCGGTCCTTGTAATTAACCTGTTTTATTTCAATATCTAAACGACATATATCGCAATCTAAACATATATCTCTTTTATATTTGTAATTGATGTCTAAGATTTTACCTAATTAAAAAGGAGACTTAATCTGTGACATCCCGTATTTTTGAAGTATTAATATTTAGTGAGTGGTATTGGTAGTTTATTATGATAATTTAATGGTGAGATTTTTATATAAGAATCTAATTTTAAATTATTTATTTGTATTTATCTCATCCCTTTTATATCTATCATATTGTTATTTATTCTGATATAATAATAAATTAATTTTCCCATCACGTGAAAAAAAAAAAAAAAAAAAGAAGACAAAACCGTGGGCAACACCCACAGTACCCCCATGACCACCCTTCCATCATTTTACCTTTTCATTTCTTTTAATTTTTTTAATCTCCTTTCATTCCTTCCTTTCCTCTATAAATCAGCAGAGTAAGGGAGCCCCTCACAATTATTTCTTCATTCGGTTCTCTCCTTCTCATAAATTGTGTTGTATAGAGTAGAAATATTAAATTTAGATATGGGAGTGTTTAGAGTGAAAGTGAGTATTTTATAAAATAAATATTTAAATTGAGAGTTAGTAGTTTTACAAGAGATCTGAATTATTTTTGGAGATCCAGGGAGCAATTTCGGATTTATGGTGATGGAATTAATTATTTTGAGATAAATTCGGATTGTATACAATATGCTCTATTTAAATCTCTTTGCAAAAAGTTCTCTATTTTTAAATTATCCTCAATTTGTAATCTACTTGATTATTGTGGTAAAATCATTTGTTATCGAATCGTTGATATTCTGATCATTTGGTAAAATTCTCTACAAATATTTCAGTATTAAAATGGTAATTTGTCTAACTGAATGACATGGAAATACTCCGTACATGGATCAAGTGAATCTTATTAATTATTTACACCAATATACCCGGATAAGCGTGGAGCTTGGGTGAGGTGGGTGAATAAATGAATTTATTCACTGGTCATGTACTGAGTAGGACTGGGTATTTGGTCCTAGATAAATTATAGTTGATTTGCTGTGCAATTTGGTAAATTGCTTAATTATCGTAGCGTTGATTTAATGTCATAAATTGTTAGATTCCTGTTAATTTATTCTGTATCCGAGCCTTGTATTCCTGTCATATTGTATACTTCTCGAATTAATTTATTTTTCAGGTGCGGAGCAGATTTTAGCGGAGCTCAAAATTGAGATTAAAAAGATTTATTAATATAGAGATTTGGAACCCACCACTGTAATTATTAAATTTGGAGATAGTTGTAATATTATTTATTTTGGAGGTAATTGTGCTATAGAATATTTGGAGGACATTGTACCATTTGGAGACAATTTTGTAGTTATTACTTTTGGGAGCAAAACTTGTAATTTTTTGAGGTTATTTTAGTGTATTTAACGACCTGGGAGTGGGGCGTCACAAAATGGTATCAGAGCGTAGGGATTAGGTCTTACATGGGATCTGTTGGGTGGTGAGTATTATGAAAAAAAAAAGGGGGGGGGGTTGATATTTAAGGTGAAAAAAAAAAATCATTTTTATATCAGAGTGTATAGCGGAGCCGTGTTATTTGGAGTTTTAGTTAAGATTAAATTTTGGAGCATTACGGATTGTAATTTCGAGGACGAAATTAATTTAAGGGGGATAGATTGTGACACCCCGTATTTTTGAAGTATTAATATTTAGTGAGTGGTATTGGTGGTTTATTATGATAATTTAATGGTGAGATTTTTAGATAAGAATCTAATTTTAAATTATTTATTTGTATTTATCTCATCCCTTTTATATCTATCATATTGTTATTTATTCTAATATAATAATAAATTAATTTTCCCATCATGTGAAAAAAAAAGAAAAAAAAAAAAAGAAAAGACAAAACCGTGGGCAACACCCACAGTACCCCCAAGACCACCATTCCATCATTTCACCTTTTCATTTCTTTTAATTTTTTTAATCTCCTTTCATTCCTTCCTTTTCCTCTATAAATCAGCAGAGTGAGGGAGCTCCTCACAATCATTTCTTCATTCGGTTCTCCCCCTCTCATAAATTGTGTTGTATAGAGTAGAAATATTAAATTTAGATATGGGAGTGTTTAGAGTGAAAGTGAGTATTTTATAAAATAAATATTTAAATTGAGAGTTAGTAGTTTTACAAGAGATCTGAATTATTTTTGGAGATCCATGGAGCAATTTCGGATTTATGGTGATGGAATTAATTATTTTGAGGTAAATTCGGGTTGTATACAATATGCTCTATTTAAATCTCTTTGCAAAAAGTTCTCTATTTTTAAATTATCCTCAATTTGTAATCTACTTGATTATTGTGGTAAAATCATTTGTTATCGAATCGTTGATATTTTGATCATTTGGTAAAATTCTCTACAAATATTTCAGTATTAAAATGGTAATTTGTCTGACTGAATGACATGGAAGTACTCCGAACATGAATCAAGTGAATCTTATTAATTGTTTACACCAATATGTCCGGATAAGCGTGGAGCTTGGGTGAGGTGGGTGAATAAATGAATTTATTCACTGGTCATGTACTGAGTAGGACCGGGTATTTGGTCCTAGATAAATTATAGTTGATTTGCTGTGCAATTTGGTAAATTGCTTGATTATCGTAGCGTTGATTTAATGTCATAAATTGTTGGATTCCTGTTAATTTATTCTGTATCCGAGCCTTGTATTCCTGTCATATTGTATACTTCCCGAATTAATTTATTTTACAGGTGCGGAGCAGATTTTAGCGGAGCTCAAAATTGAGATTAAAAAGATTTATTAATATAGAGATTTGGGACCCACTACTGTAATTATTAAATTTGGAGATAGTTGTAATATTGTTTATTTTGGAGGTAATTGTGCTATAGAATATTTGGAGGACATTGTACCATTTGAAGACAATTTTGTAGTTATTACTTTTGAGAGCAAAACTTGTAATTTTTTGAGATTATTTTAGTGTATTTAACGACCCGGGAGTGGGGCGTTACATAATCTTTGGGAGTACATGGAATTTCAAAACCCATATGAAACTAAGGTCCATTTTGATCTGAAATAAATCTAAGGCACCTTCTTTTGGATGGCGAAAACACAAAAGTCTCAAATTACAATGAGACTACAACCAAGATTCTTTGAAGTGATCACAAACTCAAGCAAAATTCTATGAATGGCTGTTGGTTGTAGACCCTAGTTAATTCCTAGAAATGAATCTCTAAACTAAAAATTGTAAAAAGATGAATTGCGAATACTGATCAAACTAACACTGGCGGCATTTAGAAGGATTTGATTTTAGTCATTATTTTAAGTGAAAAAGTTATTATCTTTCAAATTTGGTTTCCACCATCCTTTAGTACTATAAAATAGCTCTAAATGCATATAAAATGGGTGTTGATCCAATTTAAAATGAAAAAGTTACCAAAGTTTCATGAATTTTTTGTTTTTATTTTTATTTAATGAGAGCAAAATGTCATAACTCAACAAGTATTAAGAATTCAATAACCAATTAAAAACTTGGTTTCAAAGTACAATTTCAAGCTTTCCAACCATATAAATAATGTGGAACCCAAGTTTGGATGAAATCGAAACAAGCTAGAAAAGTTATTGAAACCATGTTCTACTAAAGGAAGCAATCTAGCAGATGCTACTTACCCAATAGCAACATGTTAAATAGTAAACACCCTGACATGATTATGGCCACCAATTAGTAGTTGCTACTTACTGGAAGAGGTGTCATTATTTTCATTTAGGTAAGTTTTTGCTCAAGGAGCCAATTGCAACCTAGTTCGGCGATGTTTTTTGCCCCAATGTACTAGAAAACTTTGGAATTAGAGGTTAAGAGGTTTCTTTCTAGTTGAGCTTCTCTCTCTAGAGCTTTCTATGATAACCAACTCTGGAGGAGGTCTAATTTTCTACAAATCATTTGACCATAGAGATCACTTCTTCATGCTCTTTAGGGCCCAACCACAGAATAATCTCATCTTCTGGAATAGGAGTTGCTACTATTTTCCCACTACAGATTTCAACTTTCTTTGTGTCTGAGTGCTTGTAGTCTTTCAATACAATTACTCAGCCTTAGGTGCCAATTAGTACAATAATATCTCTGCTGCTATCTATTGGTATCTATTTAGCCTTGGAGATCTCTTCTTTGTGGCCTTTACTCATGTTCTTCATTGTTTACATCCTTATAGGTGTTGTTTACTCTTGTGCTTACTGATTTATCATTTTTTGAGGTGTTTTTATTTTTTATAAGCAAAATACTTTCAACCAAAAACTGACTATAAGATTAGGGTCCAATCACATAGAATAGTCTCATCTTTTGGAATATGAGTTGCTACTATTTCCCCACTACAGATTTCAACTTTCTTTGTGTCTAAGTGCTTGTAGTCTTTCAATTAATGCAATATCTTTGCTTCTATCTCTTGGTATCACTTTTTTGCTTTCTAAAAGCCCCTTTTAGCCTTTACATATCAACATCTCAATAAATTGTTATCCTTATCACATAGTTTTTAAATGTTCTCTTTTTCTTGCCCAAACAAACTTCCAAAATTCATGATTCCATCACCATGCATTTAAAACTGGATATATCATACTCTTTTGAGATGATAAGGAAATATATATATATATATTATTCAACCATGTCTCTTTAATGTGCACATTAATTATAAGGAAGCCAAACCATGCAGCAAACTCTAAGATCAGATATTACCAATTACCATTCTCAAGATCTATGCACTTGATGTACCTCCCCTATGTTTCCAAACACTGCCAGTAAAAGCAAAAAACTCATCATGACAGGGTTTCTTTCAAGTTAACCTCACTACAATTTTTTAGTATTTTGTTGTGCAAATTATACCTCAATTCATTGCCTATATTATATTTTCTACTTCTCATCAACTTTCTCAAATATTATCATATCTAATGTTTGCTGCTTCCACCTTTGAACTAAAAGATGTTAGTCAATCTTCACTGTATTTAAATAAATAAAATTCTGTTGTGTACTAAACAACAATCAGAATTTAAAGAAATAAAGAAAAGGAGAGAAATTTGTTTGATTACAAAAATCAAACTCAAAATAAAAATAAAATAAAACAAATAAAAACAGATTTTATTTTGTTACAAAAAACAAAATTAAAATCTGATTTTAATAAACAAATAAAGAAAACAGAAAAATAATTTAATCAACTTACTTGGTTAAATACTTGGAATAACTTTCTGATCAAGTCCAGTGTTGAACACTGTGTCCTTAAGACAGATTCGTCCTCTCCAAGGTGCTTTCAGAACTTGGACGTCTATCTCCCAGGATGAAATGATCTTATCAACAATTAAATGCAGCACTACAATTTAATTGTTCGTCGAACACACTAAGTGTTTACACTCTTTCTTTCAAAAATAAAATGCAGCAAAATGCAGAGAGAATTATAGAGAGGATGGAGTACGAAAATTGGAGTAATTATCCAAATGGGAGGCTGGTCTATTTATAGATGTTAAGGTGGCTGTAGGATTTGAATTGAACAGGTATGAAACCTGTTGGGTTTGAATTTCAACAGATTTGAATCTGTTGATTAACTATTCAAACAGGTAAAAGCAGGAAGAACCTGTTTGGATGAACCAAAATGCCAAACCAGTTTAATTCTGTTTGAAAACGGGAAGGGCCCTGTTTGGATGAACAGAGAATCCAAAACAGTTTATTTGAATTAAATTCAAATGTTTTTGGCCCAAAAAGATTAGTATTGGGCCGAACAAGCCCAACCCAACCTCACACCACGCACCCGCCCAAGCCCAGCCAGCCTCGACGGCCAGTTGTGATGTGGCAATGGTGATTTTTGGGTCCAATGGGTCTAGCCCAATTTGCCCATAACCTCTCCCTCTAAAACACTTGGGTACCCCTTGGGGCACACCCCAAGTATCAAACCCAAGCCTTATAAACCCTCTCAAAACCTCCCACCAAATCAATGTGGGACAAGCCTTATACATACCTTTAAGGAATTTCCACCAAAACTCCATTTCCATGGAGCATACTTTGGCTTCAATTTCCTATTCACTCGGTAATGGTTTTAAGCAACCAAATATACCACGTGAATCACGACGCGGCATAGAACGCGTTACCACTTTGACCCGTGTAAAACGATGCACGGGGCCCACCTAAAAAATTAGACCAAACTTAGGAAAAAATTCTGGTTTTACCCAGAATTTTATAACCATTTCCAACAATCCCCCACATGAATGGAATTTGATGACAACGGAAATGCAACAATATGCAGACTTAACGAAAGAGCATAAGTCGAAAATATCTTGCATCAGGATAGGTAGTTTTCGGCCTTGAACCTTCCCTAGTGATAACCTATCGGACTTACTGGCTAACCAATGGACGCGATGCCTTGAATTGTTCAGCCGTTTGTGTAAGCCAAGACAATAGATTTCACACAAAATATTTTCTAACACATCGTGGTTCTCCTTTGTGTTCATTTTGGCCTTGAACGCTCCTGGTTTTCAAGAGTGTTTCTAGAGAATGTAGCCTCTTTCATTCTCATAGAACCGGCCCCAGTTCAACACTCATATAGGTGATTCTTATTGTGAGTATCTTCTTATACTCGTCTTGATTTTATGCCTTAATCAAGATATAAGTAATCATTAAAAGCAAAGCTTATCCTTATGCCCCTGCAGACAACATATGTTGCAGATATCACTCTCACCATAGGAATGAGTAGGGAATTTTAATCCCTTGGTGATTTCTGGCGAGCCATACATAACTTAGTTGTCCCTTTGAACTTAGTTCTTGGGATCTCCAGTCATATAAGTAGGGTTACCATTATGACAACTCTTATGTAATAGGCTTTAATCCCATTCCCTTCGATGAACTATACACTAGCTCTTTTGTCAAACCTTTTGTAAATGGATCCGCTATATTCTCTTTAGATTTTATATAATCTATTGAGATTATTCCGTTTGACAACAAGCGCCCTAACGGTATTATGTCGACGAATATGTCGTGACTTCAAGTTATACATATGATTCTGTGCCCTGCCTATTGCAGATTGACTATCACAATGAATGCAAATAGCTGGCACAGGTTTTGGCCACATTGGAATGTCTTCTAAGAAGTGACGAAGCCATTCTGCTTCTTCACCTGCTTTGTCTAAAGCAATGAACTCGGATTCCATTGTGGATCGTGCGATGCAAGTTTGTTTCCGTGGATTTCCAAGAAACAGCAGCACCCCCTAGAGTAAAGACATATCCACTAGTGGATTTTGAATCTTTAGTATCCGATATCCAATTGGCATCACAATAACCTTCGAGTACTGCTGGATATCGAGTAAAGTTCAAACTATGATCACGAGTAAATCTTAGATATCTAAGAACTCGAATGATCGCTTTCCAATGGTCTTCTCCGGGGTTACTAGTGTACCTACTCAATTTACTGATAGCATAAGCTATATCAGGACGAGTACAATTCATTAGGTACATTAGGCTTCCAATGATTTGGGAGTAATTTAAGCGAGACCTTTGCATCACCTTTATTTTTCGATAAATAAAAGGCGATGTCTACAGGTGTTCTAGCTAAATTCAAATCATCCTTGATAAATTTATCAAGAATTTTCTCAATATAATGAGATTGAGATAATGCATATCCGTCAGATGTTTTAGTTATTTTCATTCCTAATATAACATCTGCGACCCCCATATCTTTCATATCAAATCTTTTGTTAAGCATTTGCTTAGTTGATTTGATCATGTTTGGACTGCTTCCAATGATAAGCATGTCATCTACATAAAGACAAACTATGACATATCCTTGGTCAGTGTTTTTAACATAGACACATTTGTCACATTCGTTTATCTTAAACCCATTAGTAAGCATTGCATGATCAAATTTTTCATGCCATTGCTTAGGTGCTTGTTTTAATCCATAAAGGGATTTTACAAGTCGACAAACTTTCTTTTCTTGCCCTGATACTACAAACCCTTCGGGTTGTTCCATATAGATCTCTTCATTTAGATCACCGTTTAAGAAAGCTGTCTTAACATCCATTTGATGTATTTCTAAATTAAACAACGCTGCTATAGCAATAAGCATGCGAATGGATGTTATTCTTGTCACAGGGGAATATGTGTCAAAATAATCCAGACCTTCCTTTTGTTTGTAACCTTTAACTACAAGTCTTGCTTTATACTTGTCAATTGAACCATCTGCTTTCATTTTTCTCTTGAATATCCATTTATATCCAAGAGGTTTAGAACCTGGTGGAAGATCCACCAATTCCCAAGTATGATTTTGCATAATGGATTCAATTTCATTATTAACAGCCTCTTTCCACAAAGGTGCTTCAGGACTGTCATTCTTTGCTTAAAGCTTTGAGGTTCATTTTCTAACAAGTATGTCAGAAAATCTGGACCAAAGGATTTTGATGATCTCGCTCTCTTACTTCTTCTTGGTTCATCATCAGTTAAATCCTGTTGGTTGAGACCATTACTAGTCTCTTGTGCTTGATTGTCATTAGTCTCTTGACTTTGTGTACAATCATAAGTTCTTTCTGTGAACTTAATTCCTGTCCTTTCTTGTAAGGAAAGACATGTTCAAAAAACACACCATTCCTTGACTCTATAATAGTGTTCACATTTATATCAGGTATTTCTGATTTATAAGTCGAAACCGATATGCACTACTATTACGAGCATAACCAATAAACACACAATCTCTTGTTTTGGTCCAATCTTAGTCTTTTAGGAACAGAACTTCAACTTTTGCCAAACACCCCCACACTTTCAAGTATTTGTAGGAAGGTGGTCGACCTTTCCATAATTCATAAGGAATGCTTTTGGTTTTCTTGTGGGGTATTCTATTAAGAACATAATTAGCTGACAATATTGCTTCCCCCCACAAGTTCTGTGGTAAGCCTGAACTTAGTAACATGGCATTCATCATTTCTTTTAGAGTTCTATTCTTCCTTTCTGCAATTCCATTTCTTTGTGGAGAATAAGAAAGTAGTTTGGTGAATAATGCCATGTTGTGCACAAAATTCATTTAATGGTGCATCATATTCACCACCCCTATCACTTCTAACCATTTTAATGGTTTTACCAAGTTGATTTTCAACTTCTGTTTTGTAGAGTTTAAACATTTCTAAGGCTTCATCTTTACTTCTAAGTAAATAAACATAACAATATCTTGTGCAATCATCGATAAATGTTATGAAATACTTTTTGCCTCCTCTAGTTTGAATAAATTTTAGATCACATACATCAGTATGAATTAATTCTAGAGGTTCAGTTTTCCTTTCAACTGATTTAAATGGAGCCTTAGTTAGTTTTGCTTCTACACAAACTTCACATTTATGTTTAGGATTAATTCCAAACTTTGGTATATAATCCAAACCAATTAATCTACGCAAAGCATCATAATTTACATGACCTAATCTACTATGCCATAAATTCGACTCAAGAATATAAGCAAAAGATGTGTTATTCTCATTCATAGCAACTTTTGGTACAACTGTCATTACATTAAGTTTAAAGAGACCATCACTCATGTATCCCTTACCAACATACATACCACTCTTTGTTAATACAAACTTATCAGACTCAAAAACAAGCCTAAAACCATTTTTACTTAACAAAGAACCAGAAACTAAATTCTTCCGGATGTCAGGTACATGCAGTACGTTGTTGAGGGTTAGTTCTTTTCCTGATGTCATCTTCAAGATCACTTTTCCTTGTCCAGCCACAGTAGAAGTAGAAGAATTTCCCATAAAAAGTTGCTCACCATTTGCAGCCTCTTTGTAGGTAGTGAACATCTTCTTGTCCACTTTATATGTGACGAGTTGCTCCAGGTCAACCCACCATTCTTTGGGATTTCCAACCAAGTTAGCCTCGAGACACCACAGGAGAGGTTGATGTCATTCACTCCGTCGAGATGTAATCCAATTCTGTCACATTGGCTTGATTGGTGGTCTTCTTGCTAGTACTTCCATGATCCTTCTTAGGGCGGCAGCGATCGAAGCTCGATGTCGATCTTGCCACGCTTATAGCATTTTCCTTTGAACTTCTTGTTGCCATTGTTGTTGCCTTGTTTAGGACCATCTCCGATAAACTTCCTCTTTTTGTTATGTGGTTTTTGAACTTGTTCAACCACATTAGCCTTGGACTCAATGGGATTTTTCCCATGCCTCTTGTCGACCTTTCGGTTATCTTCCTCAATTCTTAATCTTACAATTAACTCATCCATGGTCATCTCTTTGCGTTTATGTTTTAAATAATTTTTAAAATCTTTCCAAGCGGTGGTAACTTTTCCACTAAAGCGGCGACTTGGAAAGATTAAGCTAAGACATACCTTCCGAATGAATATCATGCAAAATTATCTGAAAATTTTGAACTTGAGATATTACCGTTTGGGAGTCGACCATTACAAAATCTAGAAATTTACCGACAACAAATTTCTTCGTCTTGGCATCTTCGTTTTGTATTTCTTCTCCAAAGAATCCCATAATTCTTTTGTCGACTTCAGAGGATTGTATACATTATCTGACATGTTGTCAAGGCCATTGAGGATGTAGTTTACGCAGAAATCTGAATGTTTCCAAGCATCTCAATGGCAACAACTTGCCGATCACTTTCACCCTCTTTAAGTCTTTGGAGCCTCTTCATGGAAAGCGGGCCAAATTAAGAGTTGTAAGATAGAACGAGATCTTCTGCCGCCATCTCTTAAACTTCGATGCAGTTAAATTTTTCGGTTTTCTCCATGATTAATTGGTACATGAACATGGTTACGAATAGGGACCGATGTTGGTGTAACAACAGAGTACCAACGCGAGATCGTTTAGGTTGTAGTAGCCATAATTTCTGATTACAAAAATCAGGAAAAATTAAAACACAAATTAATTTTCTAGTTACTAAAACCAGAAAATAAAATATAACACAAAATAATTCTATTTTCCTTGTTACTAAAACAGGAAAAATAAAATACCAAAATAATTTTCTGTAATACCAATTAATATTCTAAAATTGTTAATGACACCAGTATTGTACTACTAGTTGTCAAAGAAAAGAGACAGTATATTACTACTATCTGTCAAATAGCATAAATCACTATTTGTTTTTCCAACCAGAATATTACTTTGAAAAACAGAAAATTAAATACAATGAAGATACCAAAAAAGAATCTGTCTTAAGATTGTTAGTCAATCTTCACTGTATTTAAATAAATAAAATTCTGTTGTGTACTAAACAACAATCAGAATTTAAAGAAATAAAGAAAAGGAGAGAAATTTGTTTGATTACAAAAATCAAACTCAAAATAAAAATAAAATAAAACAAATAAAAACAGATTTTATTTTGTTACAAAAAACAAAATTAAAATCTGATTTTAATAAACAAATAAAGAAAACAGAAAAATAATTTAATCAACTTACTTGGTTAAATACTTGGAATAACTTTCTGATCAAGTCCAGTGTTGAACACTGTGTACTTAAGACAGATTCGTCCTCTTCAAGGTGCTTTCAGGACTTGGACGTTTGTCTCCCAGCATGATAGGGTCTTATCAACAATTAAATGCAAAGACTACAATTTAATTGTTCGTCGAACACACTAAGTGTTTACACTCTTTCTTTCAAAAATAAAATGCAAAGAAAATGCGAGAGAATTATAGAGAGGATGGAGTCTGAAAATTGGAGTAATTATCCAAATGGGAGGTGGTCTATTTATAGATGTTAAGGTGGTCAGAGGATTTGAATTGAATGTATGAAACACATTGGGTTTGAATTTCAACAGATTTGAATCTTGATTAACTATTCAAACAGTAAAAGCGGGAAGGGCCCTGTTTGGATGAACCAAAATGCCAAACCGGTTTAATTACGTTTTGAAAACGGGAAGGGCCCTGTTTGGATGAACAGAGAATCCAAAACAGTTTATTTGAATTAAATTCAAATGTTTTTGGCCCAAAAAGATTAGTATTGGGCCGAACAAGCCCAACCCAACCTCACACCCGCCCGGACGGCGGCGGCGGCGCGCGCGCGCGTGTGTGGTGATTTTTGGGTCCAATGGGTCTAGCCCAATTTGCCCATAACCTCTCCCTCTAAAACACTTGGGTACCCCTTGGGGCACACCCCAAGTATCAAACCCAAGCCTTATAAACCCTCTCAAAACCTCCCACCAAATCAATGTGGGACAAGCCTTATACATACCTTTAAGGAATTTCCACCAAAACTCCATTTCCATGGAGCATACTTTGGCTTCAATTTCCTATTCACTCGGTAATGGTTTTAAGCAACCAAATATACCACGTGAATCACGACGCGGCATAGAACGCGTTACCACTTTGACCCGTGTAAAACGATGCACGGGGCCCACCTAAAAAATTAGACCAAACTTAGGAAAAAATTCTGGTTTTACCCAGAATTTTATAACCATTTCCAACAAAAGATCACTAGTATTATACTATTATCCTCTTCTCCTCGCAATATCTTATCCTTTGTCCAACTATTAGCATATCATACATTCTTTATTGCAAAACACCCGTCTACTTTATTCTTACGCTGTGTTTGGTTGGGGATTTGAGCAGGGATTTGGAAAGGGAAATGGAAAAGTTAGGTGAAATATGAATAAAATATACTTACATTTCATCTGGTTTCACACACCTTTTCCCTTTCCTTTCCAAATCCCTCCTCAAATCCCCCAACCAAATACAGCATTAGTGTTTACAAATTGTTAGATCTCCAAAATTTTCATCTCATTTTTTCCCTCGAATTTGAAGCCACAAAATTTCTCTATCATAATTTATAGGCAAAAAACACAAGCATTTCTGAAGATGACAACCTATATAGCAGGTGCTTGAAATGCAGCTACACTAAATGAATCATAAATGATATAAAATAGTTGCTTCGCCACAATAATGTCATAATGGATCCACAATGTCTTTGGTTGAGTTTTCACAACTTGTATTGTATTCTGTTTTTTTTTTTTTTTTTTTTTTTTTTTTGGGTTAAATAGAAACTAGTTTGATAAAAAATAAACAAAAATTATTTAATAAAAAAAACAAAAAAAAACAAAAAAAAAAGATGTTCAATTAAGTGATTCCCAATTAGGGATCTATGATTCATAATTCAAATGTCCTTTCATTTTTGCATTTTCTCAGCTACCAAACAGAGTATGAATGTTCAATTAAGCACAAAAAACACAGTAACAGATCGTTACCTTCGTTAATCCCGATCTCGATTCTGGCTGGCTCTCCCGACTCAACAAAACAATGAACAACAAAACCACCAATCCGCATAATGTCAACCAAATTTTTTTTATTTTTTTATTTTGAAAGTGTATGTCAAATTGTTTGATGTAATTTCTATTATAATTTATTAGATAAAAGTAATTTAAATAAATTGAAAAAAAAAAAACTTATTTTCAAAAGCTAACTGCGGGGTGCTTCTAGTTTTTATTTTTGAATTGTCAATTAATCTATAATTAGCTGCACCAAATAGTATCGATCATTAGATAAAAAATGATACTTAATTTTAACAACTTAAACCATAATTTTTTTACCATTAACAAAAATATCGAATGTACTTCATGAAATTCACTTAAAATATGGATTGACTCTTATGATTTAGAAAATTATAAATATTCCATTATCAGAATTTTTTTATTTAACATAATTAACTGAAAAAATAAAATTCTTAACTGTTCTCTTCTACAATAATAAAATTATTTGAATTATTAATTGAAATTTATTTATGACATTATTAAATATTGTTAATTGACTTAATGATTTATTAATAAAAAAAGTCCATTTGTTATAAAATTAGAAACCTGAGGGGGTAGAATATAACTTTCAAAATCATAGGGACGATTTGTATTTTAAACAAATTTCAGAAGATGTATTTTTAATTTACCCATTTTAATAATAGATAATAAAAAAAACATTATTTTTAACTAAAAATAAAACTTATATCAATCCTAAAATTATATTTTACATGTTTTTTAATAAGTTAGATAGATGGAGTTACATAAAATATTCAAAATGGTGTACATTATAGTAAATCCCTTAAACTATGACTCATTTAGTTCTATATTTCAAAATTCAACAGTTAACCCCTTTAAAGTATTATCTTATTAAAGTTAACTCTTTTAGTTACGATTTTGTTAAGAATTTATAAAAAAAAAAAAAAAAAGGGTCATGTGTAAAGCACACACATTTATTAAATTTTTAGTGTAATAATGTTCTTATATTGTAGCATCATGAGTCATAAACCCAACTCACTTATGTTAACTGGTACTCGTTACCTAATACTTGTATTGTTTCCGAACTCATGGTAATAATAGGTTTGCATTTGACTTTCAATTATTCTAATTGAGACATCCTTCTAAATGTTTAGAACTGTGATTGATGTGCTAGCAAGATGACAAAGAAATATTGGACTAAATACTCCAAAATTTAGATATTTATTTTTTAGTAGATTTTACTTCTTTTTTTTTTTTTTTCCCCCCTTCACACTTTGAATTTTAATGTGAAGCTAGAACTATTAGAAAGCTTATTTGTGAGACTTCAATTTAAACCCAAAACGGAGTTCAGACAAGAGAGTTATGTTTATTCGAAGTTTGGGCACCTAAGATGTCAGCATAGTTCACTTGAACACACTTTTGACCGCTTAAGAGGTCCATAGACCTAGATAGCTTTGATTTTCAAAAATTTAGATCCTGGAAGCTGTAACGCCCCGAAATATTTCAACATGAACTACCCATATGAATGATCCTTCATTAATCAATGACAATAATCCCTCCAACATCACATATATAATAAATGGATTAAATACGAAAGTTTCACTTGCGATTCACATTCACAACACAACGAATACATAATTTTATAACATGTGAAGCATCTAATCTCAAAACAAATAAAATGCCCTTAAGGGCTTACATTTTCCAAGGCAATAGCCCGGTTACACAACATGGTCTCTCGGACCCATACACATTAGCCCTTGGCTTTACAAAAAAAAAATATCACAACAAAATAAGAGCTTTATACTCTTTACAATTATCCGCCCCCTCAACTTGGCGGGATCACCATGTCTTTACCTGCACCAAAGTCCCATAGGGGTGAGCATAAAGCCCAGTAAAGAATTCTAACAAAGTATATACAGTTATGCCACTTCAACTAAAAATGAAAATGACGATGCTATGCCATGCTCTTTTTAAAAAAAATTTAATTTCATGCTTTTCTCAAAGATTTCCATTTTTCAACAAAAGCTTGCAATCTCACCACATTTCAAAAACTTCCAATTTTAATCAACAGGGGCGGTAAATACGACATTGGTAATCCCTACGCTGGTGTCTGTAAGTAGACTCTGCGAGTATTACCAAACTGTCATTTTTACCGGGATTAACCGGAAGGCTCGACACCTATCCGCGCGGCTTTTTGGTCTTTCACCATGGACACTCAGGCCAACTTAACAAAATTCATCTACACCCCCTAACCGGACTTACCACCGTATTTACCACTTTTCACATTTCCATAATTCACATCACAACTTTATTTTCTTTTATGAAATAGATATCTTCAATCAAAATTTACAATGCAAAAATAATAATTGAATGCATATGCAATGCAATGATTTTCCACAACTCAAAACATTTCTCCATTCACGTACATGACAACAATATTGAATAAATATATTTCTCATTTTCTTTCTTCAATGTTATTTAACAAAATAATATATATACCTTCAACTCATAGCAATTCCCGCAATCCATGGTACATACCAATTTCCCATTCCTCAATCATGCATACTCATGTATTATATAATAACTTCATAAATACTTCTCATTTTCCAAGTCTCTACAATAACATCAACAATCACATTTTTCCATTACCTCTTTTCATTACTCATTCCCAAGATAACCACATGTTATCTACACTTAGCCACAATTTCACATTTCACAATTCTTAGCAATATAGTCTCATCAATACAACATGTAATGTTTTTAAAACATTAATTTTCAAAATTCATAATGCACAACAATTTTCATCTTCCACTCAAATATTTCCATATATTCAACAATAGTTTAAAAATAAGTCATCCATTCTTTTATATCATGAAAATTATCATTTCTTTATATCACATTATGAAATCCACACTCATTTACTTGTTTAACGCAAGAAAAAGAGAATTTCATAGTTTTCCTCATGTTTTCCAAAAAACCCCCAATTTCTAGATTTTTACAAAAACCCTAACATTGTTCATCTCTTTTATAAAATCTCACCACACACTTCAATCTCAACTCAAGTTGTCTAAAATTTCAAGAAAATCTCTAAATGTACACAAGGTAGAGTTTGTTTTACAAAAACCATCAATCCTTTGAGCCACCAAACCCATTTTCGAAATTTCTAAAGGAGAGTTACAAGATCAACTAAAAACTTCATAAATATATATATATATATATAACTCAAAGGAAAACCTTCTAGGATTTATAAAAGAGTTGGGATACAACCCACATTTGAAACATCTCTACATTTTCAAAACACAAGATTGAAATCAACAAGGAACTATATGAAAACTCTTAAAACCAACATAAAGGTAGCAAAACTTGTATATATAACTCAAGAATGTCCCTACCTCGAGCTTGGAAGAGAAGATGAGCAAAAGGCTAAAACTCCAAAGTTGTCGAAACCAACTTCTACTAGGATCAAAACGAAGCTCTTGACGAGATCTACAATCTTTCTCAAAGGAGCAAGGAAAGAAGATGCTTCCAAGAGAGTAGATCTAAAGATTTTGAGTAAAAAGTGCTTTTGAGAGAGAGGGAGATGGTGTTTTACGGTTT
This sequence comes from Camellia lanceoleosa, assembly GCA_025200525.1. Taxonomy (NCBI): domain Eukaryota; kingdom Viridiplantae; phylum Streptophyta; class Magnoliopsida; order Ericales; family Theaceae; genus Camellia; species Camellia lanceoleosa. The sequence continues at coordinate 85,264,672 of CM045762.1, read as the reverse complement.
AGAGGGAAGAAAGAGAGAAAAAAGTAAAAGAAATGATCAAGTGAGGGCCTTTATATAGTACTAGGAGAAAATTAGATATAAGCCCCAAAGTCAACCCAAAATATCTAGTCAAAATATCCCCAAAAAGTAGGCCTAAACCGGTGGAAAAATCTGGGAAAAAGTCGTAGGTGTCGACCCTTTGCAATGCAGGTGTCGACACCCAAGAAGAAACCTGGAACACTAGGCTTGACTGCACAGCAGGTGTTGACCCTTCCACAGGCACGTGTCAACACCAGAAAGCAGTAAGCAAAATCAGGACAAGGGTCGACCCTTCCAAAAACTGGTGTCGACCCTTGCGGCCAACCCAAAAGAGAAGGTATCGACACCACCAAGCCTAGTGTTGAACCCAGAACATGATTTTCAAGTTTTCAAACAACTTTTCAACGCGAACAAGCGTGAACGAACAATCCCAACAAGTTTAAATTAATTTTCACTCATCCAAAACCAAGATACAACAACACCAAAGGTTTCCAAAACAAAATAAAGGATTCAAATACGCTTCTCAAAAGTTTTAAAAGGGTACAAGTGCTACAACCTCCCCACCTTAGGAAATTTCGTCTCCGAAATTTAAACAAGCCATCCAGCCAAAGTGTTCTAGCAACGACACTCATTTTAACAACATTTCCCAAGTCACAACATCAAAGTTCAACTAATCATTGATTATTTTCTTACTCACCATTCCATCAAAACACAAACGTTCAACTAGGAATGAAATGAAACCTCTAGAACAATAATCTATCTTTCCATAACGTCATACTCAAACCGACAATACATACAATAACTTGTGATCACAATTTAACATTCTCTCCTTCATCACTAAGGGACATTACAAATTTTAAAACAAAACAACTAGACCAACTCAAATAACTCTGGATACTTGGAACGGACCTCCGCTTCCCATTCCCAAGTCGCTTCATTAATCCCATGGTGTCTCCACAACACCTTCCCTAACAATATGGTCTTGCCCCGCAACACTTGTTCTCGGGTATCTAAAATTTGAACCGGTCGCTCTTCGTAGGAGGCATCCTCATCTACCTCCAAATCAACCCAATCCAACACATGAGAAAGGTCAGGCTCGTACTTCCTAACCATTGACACATGGAACACATTGTGAATTCTCGAAAATTATGGCGGTAAAGCTAACCAGTATGCTAGTTCCCCAATCGTCTCCAACATCTCGAAAGGCCCAATGAACCTCGGAGATAACTTACCACTCTTACCGAACCTCATCAAACCTCGCCTAAGTGAGATCTTAAGGGACACGTGATCACTTACTTCGATAGATAAAGGTCGTCTACTCTTATCGGCATAACACTTCTGTCGACTTTGGGCCATGGCTAACCTCTTTCTGATGAGAGCAACTTTCTCAGTTGTCTCCCTCACGATTTTCGGGCCCAACAAAGGTGCATCGTCCACCTCAGCCCAACAAACTGGTGACCTACAAGGTCAGCCATATAAGGCCTCAAACGATGTCAAGGAAAACCTCCCAACTAACCAAGGAAACACAACACCAACTTCCGGTCACAACCAAAATTGAAATAGCACCCCGACTCTAGGAATGCCAAAGATACCGAATTAGTCAAGAGCACAAGGAAAGGGTCACAGACTTCCCCTCGATTCACACCACTAACTGGGTCTCTGAGACTAGAATAACAAACAGCCACGACAACCCCACGCACGCCCTGGGTATCTACTACCACTAGCCCAAACACTCCCCACGCTTCGCACTCCAACAAGATGGGGACGAGATTTTCACCACAAGATCCTTGGTTAACTCGTTAAAGGAAAAAGGTTACAACAAAACTTGGCTCAAGACAAGACTCCGGTCTAACAAGTTCTTACAATGCCCAACCATTTACATAACCGAACGTACAAAACTCAAGATTTAGAAATACAATTAAAGTGGTTACACCATCACAACCGTAGGGGTACAATAGTTCACAACTCAATTCCAAAAGAAGGTTTTCATCTTTTTCTCAATTGTTGGTAAAAGTCATTTCTTTATAAGCAAAATATTTTTCCCAAAGGTGTCCTAAACTCGCACCGGTCACAAGTCAAAATGCATTTTCTTCCCTTCAAGCAAAATCCAAAACTCATTCATTTTAATTTCTGCTCCACCGTAACAACCGGTGGATCTCTACCGTTAACCAACAATACCCATCACTCACATGGTGATGCCACAACCGCATCAACATAACGTTTCCACAATGGTAGTTAACAAATACAAATATTGTGCCATAAACACAAAGTACCATAATCACACCATTCTGTTCGGTCAATATCGTTATATTTACCATACAACTTATCATCCACACAAGGTAGTGAAAGGGCACGTAAACTAGTTAAAATGAGGTTTGTTCACATTATCTTAAATGAAAACTCCTTTCCTTATTTATACATTTTCTCAAAATTCACTTAAATTCATATTGTTTTCCAACAAATGATTTATATCATAAACTTCGAGCAACATCGCTTTTTATTTTGCAAAATGTTTTCCCAAAACATACTTTAAAATCCCACCCCAAGGGTTTTAGTTATAAAAATAAAAAAAGCCATGAGGGTTTTCAAAAACTAACGATCACTTATCAATTTATCTTCTCGACAAACATCCGGTGAATCCCAACCATCACCCAATCACATCCTTCCCACTTACAATGTTTTCACAAAGTGACAATTACATTTCCATAACCACTACAATTGGAAATTTAAACACAGTGCTAAAAGAAACTATGCAACACGCATAACCTTCCAAACTTCGAAGGTGTCATACCAACACAAACACAAACCAAGAAGACCATAGATACATGAAGACTTACAAGCGTTCCCAACCAAGAAGCTAACACTTTACAAAACTCACATCGGGAAGCGTACATCGACTACTACCCGCACAAGCAAGGCTCAACGCCCCCAAACACAACCCGCAGTTCAACACTGCCTTCTAGCTAAACCCATGTTAAATTCCCAAAGATTCAACTCTATAACCCACATCTAAACCATTCTAATGTGACTATATGTCACTCACCTTGATATCGATCAACTTGACTAATCACCTGAGAATTTTTTTCCACTCACACGCCTAGGTGGCAAACACACTTTTACTTTCAACACAAGACTAAATAGGTCAACGGAGATTGCACAGTCCCGATCAAACAAGACAATTCTCGCCAATGGTACCCTCATCACTTGGGAACACGAACCATTCGTCACTCTAGTAATACTTCAAGCATCTACTCATGAAATTCTTTTCTTCCCCAATTCTCTACCCACAATCTAATAACGTTTCCAACTCACAACTGACCAAGGCATAACACTGACCCCTACTTACGGTTGACAAAACCCCGGTGAACTTACAAATCAACAACTCAAGACACTAAGCAACACACCCAAGCATCATTCCCACTACTCCGAGATGTGAATCTTACACTCCCTAGACATTCCCGCACCACTTCCACCAATCTTCCCAAAACTCTAAAGTCTCACAATTCCTCAAACTTAATACAATAAAAGCTTTAAGATTTCACGCTAGTCACATGATTTCTATAGATTTCTCATTTTCCACAACAAGTTTCAAACTAATTATGAATCAAAGTCCATAATTATGAATCAAAGTCCATCACCCGACCAACACAAAATTTTACATCCGTTATACAACAACACTAGGATCATCAATATCCTTAACAACTTTTCATTACATAAACATAACAAGGAATTCAAGTTTCATAAGCAAGCCCCAACACGTGAGGGTAACAAACAACAATATATAGCTACGGTGCCTTAGCATCCTACAACACACCGATCAATCACAAAAGTTTCACAATTCAAAACATAGATCCCTAAAACAAAAGTCCCTCTCAAGGGTGATACTACCGTGCTGGTTTAAAGGTCAACCCTCGTGAAGCTTCTGAAGCCTGGCCTCTTCGGGTCTGATACCAATGATATCCTCGACTGGACTGATGGGACAAAGTCTGACTAGATTCTAAAACACCAGAAAGATCTTCACGTAAAGGGCAAAAACGTCTAGCATGGCCTTGCTGACCACAATTAAAACAAACAACGGCCTTCCAACTTTGAATCCGATTTGGAGCCTGAACCTCACTAGATCCCCCAACAGACCAGCTCAAAACCCCTGATGAAAGCAAAGACCGAGTTTGCGAGTGAGCATGCGCTCGCCTCTATCTCTTGCTAAGTCTAGAGTGCTTATGAACTATAGGAGTTACCGAAGTGGCCTCTTTCCTAGCTCGACCCACACTGCTAACCACGGCCTCTGCATGGGCCACCGCCTCAACTAGATCATAATAATTCTTCCACTTAGATCTAACCACCTTCTCCCAGATATCGTCATGCAACCACCTTTTAAACTCATAACAACGGAGCTCCTCTGTTGACATCAATTCTGGAGCAAATTTCGAAAAACTAGTGAACCTCATCTCAAATTGAGCCAAAGGAGTAGCATCCTGACGCAACTCAACAAACTTCTTTCCTAACCTTTCCCAAGCAAAAGAAGGGAAATACTTGGCCAAGAAGGCCTTGGTAAACGCAACCCACGTGGCATCTACAGTACCCTTCACACACTTCCACCAATAACTCGCATTCCCCTGTAATTGGAAGGTCGCCAAAGAAACCCTCAACCCCTCGTCCTCGACTCTGAGCATGTCAAGAGTCTTGGTAATCCATTCCAACCAACTCTCCGTTTCCAGCGGTCTTGCCTCTCTCAAAAACTCTGGTGGATTGGGGCGAAGAAACTCCTTAGTAAGCTTGAGGGTACGCCCGTTGTTCCCCTCATTGCATGCTAGAGTATCTTGCACCGCTCTCACAACCTCGCGTGCAACTTCCTCGCCGATAGCCGATGCTGTAACGGCAGGTGCTAGGGGAACCGCCATGCCCCTACCAACACTCCTATTGCCCATCCGTCCTCTATTTCCTCGTGTAGACATCCTATAAAATTCAAAACCAAAATCAACTAAGTGCACGATGCAACAGCCTCCCTAAGGCACACACTCTCACCACCACGACTTTGAACCCTTCCTAACATCCTAATTAAGAAACATGATAGATAAATTGGTACATAATTCCAAATGTACTCACAACTTGCCTCACACGTAAAACTAATACAATTATATATATTCTAGCACATAAGCAATCCAATTCACTCCACATAAGCACATAGTCATATAAATACATACGAATTATCCTTTAGTGATGCGATTCGTCCCACGAGAAACCAAGAATTCTTAGTATAAGAAGTATTGATCAGGTAGCCTTCTAATAAGACCTCAAAGAATCTAATAGGCGTAAATAACATCCCAAAAGTCTAATCCCATACCCACATAGTCACATAAGTATGTTATCACATAATCACATAGACAAAACATTTCCTAATCATGCAAAATGAACCCATTGTGGTATAACAACCACTTCCCGTGAGCCCCAAGTATTCAAACCCGGTGGCTTTGATACCAAGTTGTAACGCCTCGAAATATTTCAACATGAACTACCCATAAGAATGATCCTTCATTAATCAATGACAATAATCCCTCCAACATCACATATATAATAAATGGATTAAATACAAAAGTTTCACTTGCGATTCACATTCACAACATAACGAATACATAATTCTATAACATGTGAAGCATCTAATCTCAAAACAAATAAAATGCCCTTAAAGGCTTACATCTTCCAAGGCAATAGCCCGGTTACACAACATGGTCTCTCGGACCCATACACATTAGCCCTTGGCTTTACAAAAAAAAAAAAAATATCACAACAAAATAAGAGCTTTATACTCTTTACAATTATACAGTTACGCCACTTCAACTAAAAATGCAAATGACGATGCTATGCCATGCTTTTTTTAAAGAAATTTTCATTTCATGCTTTTCTCAAAGATATCCATTTTTCAACAAAAGTTTGCAATCTCACCACATTTCAAAAACTTCCAATTTTAATCAACAGGGACGGTAAATACGACATCGGTAATCCCTACGCTGGTGTCTGTAAGTAGACTCTGCAAGTACTACCAAACTGTCATTTTTACCGGATTAACCGGAAGGCTCGACACCTATCCGCGCGGCTTTCTGGTCTTTCACCAAGGACACTCAGGCCAACTTAACAAAATTCGTCTACACCCTCTAATCGGACTTACCACCGTATTTACCACTTTTCACATTTCCATAATTCACATCACAACTTTATTTTCTTTCATGAAATAGATATCTTCAATCAAAATTTACAATGCAAAAATAATAATTGAATGCATATGCAATGCAATGATTTTCCACAACTCAAAACATTTCTCCATTCACGTACATGACAACAATATTGAATAAATACATTTCTCATTTTCTTTCTTCAATGTTATTTCACAAAATAATATATATACCTTCAACTCATAGCAATTCCCGCGATCCATGGTACATACCAATTTCCCATTCCTCAATCATGCATACTCATGTATTATATAATAACTTCATAAATACTTCTCATTTTCCAAGTCTCTACAATAACATCAACAATCACATTTTTCCATTACCTCTTTTCATTACTCATTCCCAAGATAACCACATGTTATCTACACTTAGCCACAATTTCACCTTTCACAATTCTTAGCAATATAGTCTCATCAATACATGTAATGTTTTTAAAACATTAATTTTCACAATCCATAATGCACAACAATTATCATCTTCCACTCAAATATTTCCATATATTCAACAATAGTTTAAAAATAAGTCCCCCATTCTTTTATATCATGAAAATTATCATTTCTTTATATCACATTGTGAAATCCACACTCATTTACTTGTTTAACGCAAGAAAAAGAGAATTTCATAGTTTTCCTCATGTTTTCAAAAAACCCCCAATTTCTAGATTTTTACAAAAACCCTAACACTGTTCATCTCTTTTATAAAATCTCACCACACACTTCAATCTCAACTCAAGTTGTCTAAAATTTCAAGAAAATCTCTAATGTACACAAGGTAGAGTTTGTTTTACAAAAACCATCAATCCTTTGAGCCACCAAACCCATTTTTGAAATTTCTCAAGGAGAGTTACAAGATCAACTAAAAACTTTATATATATATATATATATAACTCAAAGAAAAACCTTCTAGGATTTATAAAAGAGTTGGGATACAACCCACATTTAAAACATCTCTACATTTTCAAAACACAAGATTGAAATCAACAAGGAACTATATGAAAACTCTTAAAACCAACATAAAGGTAGCAAAACTTGTATATATAACTCAAGAATGTCCCTACCTCGAGCTTGGAAGAGAAGATGAGCAAAAGGCTAAAACTCCAAAGTTGTCGAAACCAACTTCTACTAGGATCAAAACGAAGCTCTTGACGAGATCTACAATCTTTCTCAAAGGAGCAAGGAAAGAAGATGCTTCCAAGAGACTAGATCTAAAGATTTTGAGCGAAAAGTGCTTTTGAGAGAGAGGGAGATGGTGTTTTACGGTTTAGAGGGAAGAAAGAGAGAAAAAAGTAAAAGAAATGATCAAGTGAGGGCCTTTATATAGTACTAGGAGAAAATTAGATATAAGCCCCAAAGTCAACCCAAAATATCTAGTCAAAATATCCCCAAAAAGTAGGCCTAAACCGGTGGAAAAATCTGGGAAAAAGTCGTAGGTGTCGACCCTTTGCAATGCAGGTGTCGACACCCAAGAAGAAACCTGGAACACTAGGCTTGACTGCACAGCAGGTGTTGACCCTTCCACAGGCACGTGTCAACACCAGAAAGCAGTGAGCAAAATCAGGACAAGGGTCGACCCTTCCAAAGACTGGTGTCAACCCTTGCGACCAACCCAAAAGAGAAGGTGTCGCCACCACCAAGCTCGGTGTCGACCCCAGAACATGATTTTCAAGTTTTCAAACAACTTTTCAATGCGAACAAGCGTGAACGAACAGTCCCAACAGGTTTAAATTAATTTTCACTCATCCAAAACAAAGATACAACAACACCAAAGGTTCCCAAAACAAAATAAAGGATTCAAATATACTTCTCAAAAGTTTTAAAAGGGTACAAGTGCTACACAAGCACTCATTCACCACTTGAGTACACTTTTTACCGCTTGAGCAATCTATTTCAGAAAACAAAGATCCTACAAGCAATCATTCCCCAGTTAAGCAAACTTTTGTCCCCTTAAGCAGTCTGTTTGACTTTAATGCGTGAAAGCTACACTTTTGATTAGATTTGTAAGACCTAAAGCTACTTTTATGCTTCTATTATATGTAGGGGCCTTAGACATTTGTACATCACTCATTCTCTCTCTATATCTCTCTTCTCTCTACACTTTCTCTCTCCACCATTAAACCTCTATTAAAATCATGTATTGAAAACTGATCTCCGACTTGAGTATTAAGGTTATAAATCTTGACAAGGGCTTCAAGATCATCCAAGCCAATAGTTGATTCAAGCATTTTCAAAAGTTTGTGTTTCTCCTCTTTTCATTTGTTTAATATGAGTTTATGGATGGATGTATGGTTATTTTATTAGATTAACCTTGGATATTTGTAGAGAGATGAGAAATGGCATGTTAAGGAGTTAGGGTTTGATAATTGATTGGGTATTTTTCTATAATTTTCTTATTAAACTTATTTTCATTGTATAAAATTGCATGAAGGTGCTTAAAAGTGAGAAAGCCCCAATTTTGTAAAAAGCCCTAATTTGTGAAATTGTACCAAATGAGAAATTAGTAGTGTTATATTAAAATTGGTGATGTTATGTTGAAAGAAATTATGATATTGTGTTGAAATTGGAAATTATTGTTTATTATTATTGAAATTATATCATTATTATAGATAATTGTATTGGCCATTGGTGGAAAATGGTATTATTATAGATATTGATACAATAGGTTGATGAAAACCCATATTCATTGTATTATTAAATTATGGAATTCATGGAAATGAAAATCCACTATTGAACAAAGGTGCATGGAGCATATTTTACGAGAATTGAATACTTGCATGTGTTGCATTGACTACATTAAACGCTATGGTTTTAATTGAACATTGGTGGTGAATCCAGGTGATGTATAGATGAGATTGAAATAATTTGGCTAGATAGTCCATGGTGAAAGACTGAAAACCTACACGGTGTAGGTACCAAGGTCCTTCCGATTAGAAATCGATAATTTTGGTGGTGATTAGGTGACATTTAACGATGGTGTAGACACCCCATTTTTGACCGTCCTCAAGACTTCGACGTCACCATTTGAACACCCGGTGATCATCCATGTTTGTGTTCGTTTGGAGTTCCCGGAGGTCTCGGCTACGCGCCTTGCCTCAGAATCTCCGAACTCGACTGTTCCGTGTTTGGTTTTGGCGCCAAACACTTGTGTTTTTGCCTTGAAGGGCAGGGAATGGCTTGTTGGCCATCCCCACACTCCACCGGCTGCCCCCACCCATCACCGGCCGTTTGTGGGTGCCACCGGTAGTGGTTTCTTAAAACCAATGGCCGGTCGGCACTATATTTTGCCGATCGGCACTTTGTTGTGGCCGATGACCTCTTTTGCCAGCCGACTTGCACCCCTCAGGCATGGTGCATAGCTGGCAATGCACCATCACCACTTCCCATGCACGGGGATGAACCCTTTACACCCTTGACCCCCTTTGGTTCCTTCTAGAAGGATGAACCCTTGGCCAAGCTTCTTGGAGAAGCTTGGCCAGCTGTCTTAACTTCCTCTAGAAGCCAAGACTCCTTTGCACCCTTTGCCCCTTTCACTTGGCTTCTTGGAGAAGCCAAGAACCATTTTCTTAGTCTATATATAGAGCCATCCTCCTCCATTGTTAAGGGTTTGAGTTATAAACATAAGAACCAGAGCTTGTATACATATATATCTGCTAGATATATTATCTCTCTCTATAGTTCCCTCTCTCTCCTCCCTTAGTGTCTGTTTGGAAGCCCAAAAGTGCATTTTTACCTTACTTTTGCACCTATACACACACCATTACACCTTATTCCGAGATTGAGAGGCTTTGAGGGTTGATTCTTGAGCTTTTGGACTGATTTTGATCAAAAGAGGAGGGCTGCATTGACTATTCTTGAGGTGTTCTTCAAGGATAATCACTTTGCTTTAGTTTCCCTAAACTTGCACTAGTTTTTTACCTGTCTTGCTTGCTGATTTAGACTTTGTACATAACATAAAAAAATCTTATATTTTCATGCTTAAGAACTCTCATTGAGGGTGTTTTGTGGTTTGAGTTCAAACTCACCCTCTTAGGCCTTATTTGGCCTTTTTGGTACTTCCTTTGTGAGGCTTTGTTTGCTTGAGTATTTTAGTCTTCTCACCACTGAAAACCAGTGATTTTTCAGTGGTAAGGAAGGTGGTTTGAAGTCTTGTATAGGGGAGGGACACCCCTCTCCCTTCATTGCCTCATTTCCTTGCCTTTTGGCTTAAAGGGCAACATGCATGCTTGATTGATTTTAGCACTATTTCAGAGGTTTTTGGGTGTCTCTAGGTCATATGTCATCTCTGTTTTTGGTCGGATTTGTGCCCTTTTGCATGCTTAACATACTTGCTTTGCATTCCTCTATTTGGCATAGAAATGCATCTTGTGTTTAGGCCATGATTCTTGCATGTGTTAGCCTAATTTCATGAAGGTATTGGCATTACTTTACCATGTTTAAGGCCTGTTAGCCATGTGCTTTAGTCATGCTTTCCATGTTTGGTGTCATCTCTTTGTGTTTTGGCTTGTAAGCCTTGAGTATATTGGCCTCTAGCATGCTTAGCTTAGACAATCATCATGATTTGGCATCATTTAGGACCGTATTTCAGTCCATAAATCATGTTTGTATGTTTGCATATGTGACCTCTTTCATGCTTTGAGGATGTGCCCTTTTATGCCTAGAAATGAGCTTTGGTGCATGCATCTCATTGGAGCCATTTAAGCTACCACATCAGTGGGTTTTGAAGTCCATTTTTGCATGCTAGGATTCTGTTTTTGCTTGTCTAATTCATGCCATGAGTGGCCATGTTAGTGGAAGTAAAGTGCCCCCTTTTTGTGCCTTAGCTTTAGGTCCATTGGCTTGCATGTTTGCATGAGTGTTTGTCCACCATTTTGGGCACTTTTGGCCACTGTTTTGGGGTGGATTGAGGTCTGCCCCTTTATGGTTTAAGTCCCCTATTGCATGCTTGTCTCATGTTTGTTGCATGATTGCTTCATTAGGTGTTGTAACATGATGACCCTATTGCTTAAATCGTCCATGTTTGCATTGCATTTGCATCTTGCATGCCTAGCATTGCATACTTGCCATGATAGTTGCATGGCATTTGGCATGCCTTGCATCTTAATCTCATGTCATATCTTTGAGCCATGTTTGCATAACATGCATTGCATTACTTGGTTTGGGGTATCAAACCAAGTGTGAGGGTTGAGGAGCGTTCATACTACAAGTGATGTAACACGTCTTAACTCTCGGTCACCGGGGCCCTTGACTTCGACATGATAGGGTCTTGGACCTCATTTGTGTGTTGCATGCATTTTCACATCAAATGGCAAGCTTGATCTCTTAGGCTATCATGCACAATTGATGGCTCGAGGATCGAGGGCCATGTTTCCCTGAGTTCAATACATGACGGGGAACATGGCCATGCTCACATGTGCCTGAAATCCCATGGCATATACTGCATGTCCTCTGTTGCTGTCAAAACTGTCTTTTGCAGGAAGTTTCTGCCGACCGGCAACATTCAGTGCCGACCGGCCATTGGTGAATGGCCGATAACTCCATCAGCAGCCGGTGGCAATTCTATATGGCCGGTGGGCATTTCCTCCAGCCGATGGTATTCTACAGTGTGCAAGGAACCTGTCCCAGAACTTTGGCGATTTTCAGAGAAGCAAGGCAGTGAAAACAGAGGCAGCAATGGTATGGTACGGGCTTTCCAGACGAGACGGATTCGAGCATGCATCATTCGCGTATCCCGAGGCGGGGGGTGGTGGCCACCTTTCCTTTTTTGGCATTCATTCTGTTAATTAATTAGAAATTCTGTAATAATTAATGTATTTATTATTCGGACTGTAATATTTATTTGGTCCCTCCGAGTGAGGGCGCAATTGTGTAATAAGTGTGTGTGAGTGTGTGCATGCCTTCCAACCCCACGTCTTTCCTCCCCTTTTATTTACCTGCTTATGATGGTAGATTAGGGCATATTTAAATTAGCACACCTTATGCAATGCATGCGTGCATCCATTCATTTGTTTTACATGCACTGGGGCTCGGTACATCATGCAAATCGCATTGTACTTCAATTCCCAAATTGAATACGTGTTATTTGTAACATCTCACATGCCATTGTAGGATAGCCGAGCCTATTGTAAATTGCATTTTGTATGCGTTGCATTAGCCATTTTAACATGAGCTAGGATCATGCATTAATTGCTAACTATCTTTTGTTTTGGCTTAGAGTACCAGGTAAGCTTTTATGCTTTAGCATGTCGCATGCGTGTGAATGTTATCATGACAGCATGCTTACCATGTGGCTAGATGCTTATGTGATAAACTGTTTGAATGCCTGTGGGTGAAGGTTGGATTGTCTGAGTTGGAAAAACTCGTTGAAATCCGTGTTTTAGCCTACTTGTGAGTAGCAAATTCCAAAGTGTTTTTCAAAATAAACGGATATGCAATGCTTATTTCCAAATTAGGCACTCTAGTCTATACTTGTTTGCTGTGCGCATAACATAGTAAATCTAGGCTAATAACCGAAATAAGAACACATAACGTTTTCAAAATTGGATATCATGATTAGTAAAAGCCGGTCTTCGGACCGGGCGAGAGGGGGTGCTCATAGCTGACCTTCCCCAATCGTACCCAAATTCCCGAGCCGAGGCAACTCTGGTGATGACGGACACGTGGCCTTTGGCACCGAGTCAGGGTTTCCTAAATTTCCCCATTAAAAAATATTTAGGTGGCGACTCTGTATCTGGCAAAGCAGTCCATGTTTGGCACTTCTTTCAAAATCTGTTTTTCTCAAAACGATTTGCCGGATTTGGACTCTTTGGTTCAGATTTAGAACCGTGACAACAATTTGAATCCGAACTGTAGTAAACCCACATATGACCAGAACGGGAGTCATCCTCCCGAGACGTTCGGGGACGTCTACAGATGGTTACTGGCAGAGTATTTTTTCAGATAGCTCACTAGATTAGGTACTTACCGATGATAACTGGCAGATATATGCACTTGAAAGGATTCACCGAGTCGATAATAATGAAATTGAGAAACCATTTTGAGCATACTATACATCTATAGCATCATGATCATATACATGTGTAAAGACATATTATCATGTGAAATATTACCTTGTTCGACTATATGTTCATTCTGCGTAGCTGAAATCTTTTTCAGGTATTGATGACGTGCCTCGACCTTGAGGGGCATGAGATATGTGCATGAGCTATATAAGAGCTCTTTTGATTTGTAGGTCTTGGGCCCATTTTGTGTAGGTCGAGTGCAGTCTTTTGTAAGGATTATACCCTTTTGTTTGTTGTAAGCCTAAAGACATTTCAGTTACATTTATTGTTATTGCTTTTGGAATTACATATTGTATATTCACTTTATTTAGATGTTGAATATAAGATGTATATAATTAGAGAATCTCATGTATTAATTGAGATTTTTATATATCTATATATATATATGAGAGAAACCCTTTTATTGTACTTAATATTATATATTTTTTATTATTTATATTTAATTCTCATGAGTTGGATCTTAAATATTCAAGGCATGAAATATATATATATATTTTTTGTATATTTTTATTTGTTACTATGTTCCTGTCATGTCTTGTCATGTTTTTTATTTTAATTTTTTTTAAGAAAATTATAATGTCCGTGTGGCACTATTGTATTTGAGTCTCATGTCCATAATTATGTATCTAAGTGTCCCTACAATACATCCTAATTAGTTGCTAGATGTAATAATCACTGAATCATATAATAATTCCTATGGCGTCATCATATAATTAATATATGTCTTCATCCTAAATATTTCTGTCTGGCGTCATCATATAATAATTCCTATGGCGTCATCCTAATTAGTTACGCAAATATTTCAACTGACTGAGTCTCAAAAAATGTCTGTCTTCCTTAGGAGTTGTCACAACCCCAACTTGCCCCTCAAAGTTTGGGCATGACCATTCTGAAACTTAAGCCTCGGAGTTAAATATTCATAACTATATTGCCTGTGGGGCCTGAACGAAAGCAAATTTAATATCAAAATAAATAACCATTGAGTCGTGCCTATATGCCAGGATCATGCCACTTTACACATCATACATCATATATGTAAATATATACATCGAATCCACACATGAGCTTTTGTACATATAGGGTAGCAACCCGTAAGCTATACATTAAAACCAACTAAGACAAGTCATCCAAAGCCATCAAAACATGCCATTATATATGTGTATACGGGACCTCCCAAAACAAAAACAAAAGGGGTCCTAGTGTTACAACAAAAGAGCATTCGGGTATATTATGAGACAAGTCCAGCAAAAAGGCTCCTAAAGCTGACCTAGGGTTGGCCTTCTCATTGATGGCCTACACATACATACATAAACATAAAGTGAGCAAGGCTTAGTGAATAATAGTAATGCAGAAAAGATAATTGCATAAGCATAAGAGTTAGAGACTATATACAAACTAGGTATAGATTTTAGTTGTAAACATACTTCAAAATGGCCTCAGGCCCATAAGTCGACACAGAACGGCCTCAGGCCTACATAGGTTACAAAACGGCCTTAGGTCTAATACAGTTCGGAATAGCTTTAAGCCAAACAAATCAACAGTTGTCCAAATCAATGTAAGGTGGATGGAACATCGACATGTCCCCACCTCCTTTGGCCTTAACGCCATTGGTCACATGTGATCCATATCATTACAAAGAAGATGGAACATCGACATGTCCCCATCTATCCTGACCTTCGAGCCGTATGTCATAAATCATTAACAATTCATATCATAACGGCCTTGGGCCCACCTTTATTCTGAGGTTCTCAACAACCTTGAGTCCATGGTAGTGACATTGTGCAATTATCTCAATTAGTTCCATT
The DNA here is from genome assembly GCA_025200525.1 of Camellia lanceoleosa. NCBI lineage: Eukaryota > Viridiplantae > Streptophyta > Magnoliopsida > Ericales > Theaceae > Camellia > Camellia lanceoleosa. The sequence continues at coordinate 85,249,565 of CM045762.1, read as the reverse complement.
CACATAGTCGAATCCATCACATATGCTATTCATAAACAAAAGCATGATTATAGCAATAAGCAAAACATCATTTTATACTACTATTACTTACAGTGATGTGGTTGCACGCTAGTCTCGTCTGGTATGTGACCTACACACAGCACACACTTGTAAGCATTCTCTTCTTCTTTAGTTTCTTCTTGTTCACTTGCTATTTGATTCGTTAAGTTCCGTTTAATTATACACATTACAAAAGAGTCAAATGGACATTTTAACACATTTAGAGGGTTGAGAAAAGCATAAAAAGTCAACAGAATGTTTCCCCTCAAGCCGCACGTGCGGAAGTCCCTAGCCGCACGTACGGGAAGGTGTGTCGCACGTGCGGCCCGCACGTGCTTTTATTTTAGAATGCCATCTTCAAGTTTCCCTATTTTCTGCACGTGTAGCTGTGTCCCGTACTGTCACGACCCTAACCCGCCCCCATGGATTAAGGACGTAACCGGCCAGTAATCTTGAGATTACCTACGGCCTCCATACAAATCAAACATAACTCGACAGAGTAAAGGGGCCAAACGGAAGCAATAATTAAAAACTTTGTCCATAAAGCCGTGCTTATATGCACTTTAAAACAACCCATGCGCATATACGATAATAACCCACATCAAAGTACAGTAACAAAAACTTCTTTACAGACAGGATCATCTAAACTGAGTCAACCCATAGCAACTGTATACAACATACACAAGACCCTTGCCAACAAAACAGAATATAAACAAATAACCAAAAGGGGCAAGGTTTGGTCTCGTACGTGAGACCCAAGGCTGACTCTCCCAAAACTCCTGCTGTTCCTGGCTGACTTCACTGGGGCTGGGGTTGGACCTCACTTGGCTCACCTACAATTACATGAATGAGCGTGAGCGAATGCCCAGTGAATAATATCAAATAAACAAGTGACGTAAGCAATTATAGGAACAATACAACAAATGGCCTTCGGTCCAGTCATTCATGTCAATCGGCCTTTGGCCCAATCGTTCATTTCCATCGGCCTTTGGCCCATTTTATTCATTTCCATCGGCCTTTGGCCCAATTATCCATTTTCTATCGGCCTTTGGCCCATATCCATTTCCATCGGCCTTTGGCCCAATTATCCATTTCCATCGGCCTTTGGCCCAATTATCCATTTCCATCGGCCTTTGGCCCAATTATCCATTCCCATCGGCCTTTGGCCCAATTATCCATTTCCATCGGCCTTTGGCCCAATTATCCATTTCCATCGGCCTTTGGCCCAATTATCCATTTCTATCGGCCTTTGGCCCAATTATCCATTTCTATCGGTCGTTGTTCGCCATTCAAATTTATGAACATACCAAGCTTACATATAAGTAAACAATTGAACGACGATATACTTCAATTATCTTGTCAAGATATTACTCACAGTGATCGGTTGATTTGTTCGCCCTGGAACTCGACCCTACACATGCCATGAACATAAAAGGGTCACTAACAATTCAATCCGTTCTTTAATTCACATATTCCTTTTTAGGCTTTATTCATATCTCTTTAAATCATTCACGATGTTTAACATATGCCTAAGAGTGCTTACAAGTGAAAGAGAACAGAAAAATACAACACAATGTGCATTTTCAGAATTCCAGGAAACAGGGTCCCCGCTCGAGCGTAGACTTCCCCGCTCGAGCGGACCCTTAGGTCTGCAGAAGTACTGGTTGCCTCCCATCCCCGCTCGAGCGTGCATTCTTCCGCTCGAGCGGACTTCGTGTCACATAGCTCCCGCCGAAGCCAACTTCGCCGAAGGCCATCATGTCTGCAGAAATATGCTGGGAGTTCGATTTCTCCGCTCGAGCGGCCATTACCCCGCTCGAGCGGGCACCAAAATTCTGGGTTTCCCAGATTTTGTTCTTGAGCTTCATTTCGATTTTCCAGCCACACTACTTACATGCAATGGTCCAAATCTCAAATTTAATCATGCTAACATGATACCAATGCAAGATTACAACACTAGGAGGCTCAATTTCATAATTTATCTACATGCATGGCCCATTTTCCACCAACTCATTACCAATGTAACCATTTCATGCATTCAAAGCTTCTACTCCCATGGATTATACATGCATGTGACATATGGCCTTCATTCTCACCTCATATGATGAAGAGATGGTCAAATACATGGATTTCAATCAAAATGACAACATGAGTCATGTAATCCAAGCTCAAATATGCAATTTCAAAACAAAACCCACATGCATGCATACATAGTCTCCAAATTCATCAAAACCAACTCCTTTCATGTTCTAGATCATAAATTCATCTTCAATTCATGAAATCACAATTCAAACTCATGAGTTAGGGGTTGGTTACTTACCTAGGAGCTTTAATCCCCCAAACTCTAGTCAATTCTTGAGTTAAACCTTCAATTTCCCCAAACTAGAGCCAAAATTGCCCAAGTCTCCTTCTTCCCTCTCTATAACCGGCCTCTCCCTCTCTCTCACTTGTCTAACTCAGATTTTGAGTTCTAAGAGAGCTAAAGGAGAGTGCAATGCAATTAAACAATTAGCCCCACTAACACAATATTTAATATAAAATATTTGGGCTCCTAATTCATCAATTCAATCAGTTTAAATTGACCGGAATCAATTTCAATTAAATTTCACCGTAGGCTCTAAAAATTATGCCAATCATAATGGCGCAATCAATTTCGGATTCTGTGGCCGATAAGGCCCCCAATTTAATTTCCGAAGTGGATTATTCAACAGATATTCACAGATACGGATTCAAAATCACATGTTATCACATAATGGCACACAAAATCATGCTAAACACATAACCATAAACAAATTAAGGACCAATTTAGCGTGTCTGAGCAGGTGTCACAGTCTTCCCCCCTTTAGGAAGTTTGGTCCTCCAAACTTAAGTTACCTTCGTAGGGAAATAAATGTGGGTAGCGTAGTCGCATTTCCTCCTCTTTTTCCCACGTGGCATCCGTCCCATAGTGCTCTTTCCATTCTACTTTCACCATTGGGATGGACTTGTTTCTCATTCAAAATCATTCAAAATCCTAAGATTACCTAAAAGTAATTCTTCAATAACTTTTACATTTATTCAAAATGCAATAATAAAATAACAACGGTCCAAGTTTAAAAAATAAAAATAAATAAAGTCTAAGTGCCGGCGGGTTCTTACGGGTGCGGGTTAAAACCACAACCCGCCTACAACCTGCAATCATGTCATATTCCAAACCGCATCTGCCCGCATTATGTCTGCGAAACCACCCATTTGTATGCGGATTGGTTAGTGAAAAATCTAGAAACCTCCTAGATGTTGATTTGTGATTATGTATCAATTTTAAGCAGAATATAACATTCCCAATCAAACAATAAGGACAAAGAGACACAACGATTTTACGTGGAAAAACCACAATTGGACACCTCCAATTGTGATAAAAAAATCACGGGCAATAGCCACAAGAACAATCCACTAAGAAGATTTAAAGGAATTACACAGGTATACTCTCAATTATCTAGTGAATCCACAACGCCTAATTGAACCAACCTCTATGTGCCTCTTCCAACCCCATCTTCACCACAGAATTGTCTTTTTGATGAGCCACTCCAGAATCCACCGAAGCTTCAGGCTCGAATTCTTCAGAATCCACCAAAGAACAACTCTCTCTTTTGTATAAAAAACAAAACCTTTGATGTACTCTCTTTTAAACCATGAGTTGAATACTCAATAAAAACATCAAAGAAAACTTAACAAAATATCTCCAGATATAACCCTTAAGAACCAAAAAGAAGATCTGGAGGAAAAATTAATGAATTATCTAGTTTTGGGAGAAAGCCAACTACTTATAGAAAATCCAAAGTAATCCTGTTTTTGGAAGAAAACCAACTTCTTAAAAGACTCCAAAGTAATCCTAGTTTTGGAAGAAAATCAACTTTTTAGAGAAAATCCAAAGTAATCCTAGTTTGACCCAACATGTGAATTTAAAAAATTACAACCTTGGGTTTGATCCATGGAATTTGACAACAAAGAGTCCTAACAATCTCCCCCTTTGTCAAATCCTGGACAAAACCATGCTACAACAGTTTTCTTAACAAAAACACTAAAACAATTTTCCAATCAAAACAAGAACAACACCACCAACTAGGAACCAGCACTTATAACCAAATCTCTTTACAAACTTATTTCTCAAGGTCATGATCTGCAAAACAACTATTAGTGCCACAATCTCCAAAACAACTATTAGTCCCACAAGAGTATATGAAAAAGCAATAAACATATGGCTAGATTATCTTGAAGTATGAGATGAAAAACATGAATAGATGCAACTTGGAGATTTTAAGAACATGTAGCATGAAAACCTGAAAACTAAGACATATGCACCCGACACATGACATGAATACATGAAAAACAAATTTCTCCCCCTGTTTGTCACGAATTGACAAAGGAAGCTCAAACAATAAAGAAGCCAATGCAAAGCAACATGCAAACCAACTAATGCCAATCTCCCGTACCAAATAAAACAAAGTGTTCATGCTAACAAACTCTTGTAATGATAAACTCTCTAACCTAAATCAAGATGAACCAAACTCCCCCTCACTAAAAGCAACCACAAACACTGAAAACAGTGAACAAGAAGAAAAAAAATAATAATTTGATAGAGCAAGCAAGAAATCTCAGATTTGTACCTTAGAACACACAAGATTATCCAAGAAATACAATTACTTGAAAACACAATGTGCACAGTCTGTAGAAGATTCCTCACGAAAGAAAGTGATGCATTATGTGAAAAGCATAGATCCCATGATAAAAGTGTGTGTGTGACTCTTGGAGTTCGACAAACACGAGATTCAAATCCTAATAGTGATCTGATAGCTGAACCTCCAACAAGAGAATCTAAGCATAACTATGGAAAGTCAAACCATTAGGAATCAAGGGGTATTTGGTGAGTAAAAGCGGAGGCTCCCCCTCAATCACTGAATCCTTTATTTATTTTTATTTTTTTTCACATCTTTTTCTTTGCTTTCTTTTGCACATCTGTTTTTTGTTTCTTTCTTTTGCACATTTTTTTTTCTTTTGCACACTCATTGGCGGCTGACACGCTCAAGAGTATGGAAACCGAACCAGAGAAGCATGGATATAATAAGGATGGCCTGGTTGGTGACTCTGAGGTAGCCTTTTCCTCATGTCTGGACTACAAAAAATAGAGGGGAAAGCCGTGGAGATGCAAAAAGATGAAAGGTGGTTAAGAGACTCAACATCACCCATGATATGCTAGTATAGGTCAATTCCTCTAGAAAAGCAGAAGATACAATGCCAGATGTCCATAGAAAAAAAATGATCACTAAGATGGAAGACTCCAAAATTTGCTAATCCAAGAGTGTGTACAGAATGAGACATACTAATCAAAAAACACACACTCCAAAATGAGTAATGACCACAGAAAGCACACACATATTAACATGTAATGGATATTCTTATCAATTCCAATATGCACCAAAGACCACTCAAAAAATTTAAGCTTGCAAAACCATATTAAGAAAATCTTTTTGGATTTTTTTTTTTTTCATAGAATTTCCCTCACGAATTGTATTCATTATCACAAATCAAACAAGATCTCGCTCTAAAAGATTTGTAAAAAAAAATAGAGCGACCCGCTCTGATACCAATTGAAAAATCTAGAAACCTCCTAGATGTTGATTTGTGATTATGTATCAATTTTAAGCAGAATATAACAATTCCAATCAAACAATCAAGACAAAGAGATACAACGATTTTACGTGAAAAAACCACAATTGGACACCTCCAATTGTGATAAAAAAACCACGGGCAATCGCCACAAGAACAATCCACTAAGAAGATTTAAAGGAATTACACAGGTATACTCTCAATTATCTAGTGAATCCACAACGCCTAATTGAACCAACCTCTATATGCCTCTTCCAACCCCATCTTCACCACGGAATTGTCTTTCTGATGAGCCACTCCAGAATCCACCGAAGCTTCAGGCTCGAATTCTTCAGAATCCACCAAAGAACAACTCTCTCTTTTGTATAAAAAACAAAACCTTTGATGTACTCTCTTTTAAACCATGAGTTGAATACTCAATAAAAACATCAAAGAAAACTTAACAAAATATCTCCAGATATAACCCTTAAGAACCAAAAAGAAGATCTGGAGGAAAAATTAATGAATCATCTAGTTTTGGGAGAAAGCCAACTACTTATAGAAAATCCAAAGTAATCCTGTTTTTGGAAGAAAACCAACTTCTTAAAGGACTCCAAAGTAATCCTAGTTTTGGAAGAAAATCAACTTCTTAGAGAAAATCCAAAGTAATCCTAGTTTGACCCAACATGTGAATTTAAAAAATTACAACCTTGGGTTTGATCCATGGAATTTGACAACAAAGAGTCCTAACAGTTAAGGTTGGGTGGGTTGTGCGGTTCAGATAAGCCTATGCCCAGCCCTACTCTTCATCACTTCTTTGATAGAAAGTCCAGTTCAAGTGTTTGGAATTTTCCCTATAAAAGAGTGCTATATGCTTTGGAATAGGATGAAGAAGTTAGATTGATTGCTATCTTATCCTTAGCTCCTCATCTAAGTCATGAGAGTGCAGACTGTCTATTTGAGTTAGTGCATTTGCAGGCTTTGGTATTTTCTCTGTGTTTGCTCTATACTCATTCAATAGCTCTCTACTTGGTTCTTATCTCAAAATCAGTAAGTTTGTTTGGAATAATGCATTACCCTCTAAAGTTTCCCTTTTTTGTTGGTTGGCCTGGAAAAACAAAATTAAATTTGTAGAGTTTTTACACAGCATTGGCATATTAGACAGCAGTGTTTCCATCATCTGCCCCTTTTGCAGTTCCGAATCTGAATCTGTTGTTCATGTCTTGCTTCGTTGCCATTTCTCCTGGTTCATTTGGTCTTCTGTGATTCATGATTGGGGGTTTCATTGGTGTATTCAAAAATCAGTGGAAGGTCTTTTCAACTGGTGATTGGGTAGAAAATTCAAGAGCCTTGAAAGGAAAATTTAGAAAGTTATCCCCTTAGTTGCTCTTTGGTCTCTTTGGAAACATAGGAACGAGTGTGCCTTCACTGAGACTCAACCCAATTCCTCTGGTTTGTGTGAGCTCATCAAAATAAGAACAGCTCTTTGGCTCAAAGCATGTATAAAGGATTTCCTCTTCTCAGTTGAAGATTTTGTTTTCAAGTGGAGACAAATCAAGGGTTGTTCTTAACTCAGCAGCTAGGTTCTTGGTTTTTTTTCCCTTTCCTTCTCTCTTGCCCTTTGTCCTTGTCTTCTTTCTTTTGGTTGGTTCCTTATCAACCAGGTGGTGTGCTTGCATTTGGTCTCTCTCTCTCTCTCTCTCTCTCTCTCTCTCTCTAGTGCCAATCTTATTGGGATTTGTTTGAGAGCTTCGATGCTCTTTGCACCCCCTCCTCTTTATTGATTGATTCTTTGTTCTTCACTGTTATAATCAATAAAGTTTTCTTTGCTAATCACAAAAAAAAAAAAAAAAAAAAAAAGGTGCATATGGTACATACATTTTGAGGGTATGTACCATAATATTTCCCTATGAATAAATATACTTTTATTCATAATTTGCTATAGGAGAATTCTATTATACACACCTCACACCATATGTACCCTTACTTGCACCATTTTTTTATTTAGTTATAACCAATTTTCTTCTTTAGTTATGATATTGTTTTGAGATTTTGATGTCTTTTTTTGTATTTAGTTATGATTTTTTTTTTTTTTAATTATGACTCAAAAAGTATAAAATTGTGTCATTTTTTTTTACTATAATTATAATATACATATGATACACACCCTTTGATGCATATGATACAAACCCTTTTAGTCTCTCACTATATAGATATCCATGCTAAGGCCCAAATTTTGGAAGTTTTCACGTTTTCTCAAAACAAATATATATATATATATATATGTGTGTGTGTGTGTGTGTGTGTGTGTGTTTTGTTCATTCCCACAAAAAAATAACAATAATAATCTTTGTCTTGAAATGTCAACAAAAAAAAAAAAATGTCAAATGTTCTCAATCTTAAATACTAGCTAATTCTATTAAGTGGACTTAAATATCAATAAATACTCTTAACTTTTTCAATAGACTAATAAATCTTACATTACCTATGTGTTGTCATCATATTATTCAACAATTTTTTTTTATCTTCTCTCTCTAGCATCTCACGCTCTCTCACCATGTCTCCAAAACTTTCACACTACCATTGTTCACCACTACTACCATCACACTGCCACTGTCGCCGCCATCTAGCCACCATGACTACCGCCACCGTTGTCGTTCAACCATCACCACCGCCGCTACCATCATTTTATCACTACCATCATTGTCCATTCGCTACCACTATCAATCAACACTCCACTATCACGAATCCACTATCATTGTTCACCAATCACATCAACCATCATCGATCTACACTCTCCGATCTCCACTATATGGTCATCGATCCACCGATCTAGTTCTAGATTTACGTCTATTTAGTTCTATTTCTACGTCGATCTAGTTATTACAATGGTAAAATTGACTCCAAAATGTCTCCAAAAAATAATATTTTTTCAAATCTTACCCCGCCTCCTCTATATATATATATATATTTCAAAACATATATGTAGTAAATTTATGTTTCAATGATAGATTTATTAGTTGCTGGTTGTGTATATATATGTAGGATGAGAGTGTCATGTGAATAAGTGAGTAGAAGTGTAAATGAGCGAATGGCGTCTCTTTTTTACAAATCACTCAGTGATTTTATCACTAAATGTATATTTAATTATCATTGTTGTTGTGCTAAAATTTTGATATTAATGCATTAAAAAATTTATCAATAAAATGTGTTATTTATTATGAAATTAGAAATTTTAGGGGCGCGATATAATTTTTAGAACCACATAGAGTAATTCGTATTTTAAATAAACGGCAGTGCTACATGCACTAATTAGCGTACTAACTAGTGTACCATTACTGGTTATGACATTATTATTAACCTCACTTATTATACAAATTACAAATACTAAAAATCCCTTAAATTATGTCACATCATCAATTGGTACACTAGTTAGTATACTAATTGGTACATATAGTATTATTCTTTAAGTAAATCTCAGGAGGTTTGTTCGTAATTTATCCTAAAAAAAAAATGAGATAAAAAAAACAATCAATGTGATACCATATATAATAAGTCATTTGCATTTTTTTTGTTGGTGAGAGGATAATTTATGTGTACATTGGGCCGAGCAAAGTGCAACTATTGAAATGGACCGAGCTAGGTGCAATCTCCTAGATGTTGGGCCGAACTATGAGCCGAGGTAATGAAGCTTGGTCTTTTATCCCGACAGTTCGGTCAGAGGCAAGCTACCAGTGGCCTGGTCTGGCTGTCTTGGACCGAGGTATCGTTGGAAGGAGGACTGAGGTATATGATAGCTCTATAGGGTGTCGTCTAAGTAGTAAAGACTTGGTGTGTTGTCTAAAGTAGCACCGTGCTGTGTGAGTATGGTTAAGTCTGGCGTGGGGCACGACCATGCTAGCTCGGTTGAGCTATTACAGAATCGAGGTAAGGAGGTTTAAGCCATCTCACTTGGTTGGTAGTAAGTAGGGTATTATCAGGATAGGCATTATCTTTGGGAGTGTGATTCCTAAGAAGACTCTCCTTAGGAGAGTTGGAGTCCTATTAGGATTGTGCCAGGCAGAATCTAGAAAAGCTCATGCAGGACCTATGTACGGGTATCACAATTTTTACTCTAGAATACACAGAGCTTTTGTGTCTATTGTCTATTTTCTGACTTAGGCATCGGAGAGGTTTTCGGTACACACCCCCCGGCTAGCTTACGTTTGTGTTTTCAGGTAACAAAGTGACGACGTTTGGAGGAGTGCAAACTTGATCAACAGGATTATACGAGAAGATTATTTTTTATGCTTGTACAATTGGCACCGTCTGTGGGAGATACACGAAGAACAAACATTTTGATTAAAGTTTCTCCTTCCACTAAGTTCAATGGCGCACAACGAAGATTTACCCCATTCTGCCATTGATGGACAAACCTCGGAAGGGGGAGGGAGACGTGAAGGTCTACCTTTTGTCCCGCCCATGGCAGAATTGGATCCCCAGCAATGGAACTCATAGAGACACATGCGAGATAGACAGCGCTCAAGTTTGCGTCACTCTCAAAGCCTTGACAGACAGAGGCAAAAGATGGATCCCCAGGTTTTGGAGGATCACGTGAGGGAGCAGGATGAATTGATAAGGAGGATGACGGTAGACATGGAGACTATGAAGTGCCAAATAAAGGGCAAAAAGGCGGCGAAAGAAGAGGTGGGCAAGAGCACGACGCACCCTCGCCACTCAGAAGATCGTGACAGACAAGTGCACACCATCTCAGACGGAAAGTAGAAGCCTAAGGATAGGTGATACACAATCACGAACCTCTAGGACTTGTTACTCCAAGTCTGAGAGAATGAGGACGGAGAGGTCGTATACGGGGGGAAGTAGTTATCGGCCCTCGCATATGCACCAAATGACATCTAGGCATACGGAGTTGCCTAGGTCGGCAGACCTGTGAATAGTGCTAGAGGAGAGGGCCCGATGAAAGGAGGACACCCAGGCTCGCGACCCTCGTAGAGTTTCAGCTCTACAACGATTGGCTCTTAGAACACATGGGAGTGTCGAGGTAGGGATGCCAATACTACGCCTTGCTTACGAACTGGCAGATAAAGTGTTAGCAAGGTTGCAGAGCTCACCGTTCGTTCCAACAATTGAGAACGCACTGCTACTCTCAAGCTTCCACCAGCCTAAATTCACTACTTATGAGGGAAAGTCAGACCCCTACATGCACTTAAGCCACTTTTACCAGGTTATGTCCGTGTATCGACGAAACGAGGGCCTAATGTGTATCTTGTTTCCTTCCAACCTTGGTCACCTGGGTCTAACATGGTTTGAAAGGTTGGCAGAAGGTAGCATAGCTTCATGGGCGTAGTTGGCAGAGGCATTTGTGACCAGATTCAGAATAAACACCAAGACGCCAGTGGAGACTGACCAGCTACTCTCTATTGACATAGGTGAGAAGGAAACGTTAAAGTCTTACAATAGTCGATATTAGGAGACTTTCAATCAAATTGGGGATTGCCCCCACAAACCTCGCCATCGCACAATACAAACGGGGTTTACTGGCAGGTAACAAGTTAAAGGATTCAATGACGATGATGCCACCCCTCCCAATGGAGGCCCTAATGGAGAGAGTACATCAGCACATCCGGGTAAAAGAATATAGCGCCCACGCTAAAGCAAAATCTATCACAACAGTGATGCCGGGTAGAAAGACTGTAGCAAAAGTCAACACGGTTGAACAACCAAGCAAAAATAGGCGAGGCAGACGAGCCAACACAGAGGATCCCCAAGCAAGGAAGTTGAGAGTCCGCACTGTCATCACCATAGTATTCAGTAAACCTATCTACCAGATTCTTAGTGAGACACACGATGAACCCTTCGTTCGACGGCCAGCCAAGTTGGGAGAAACGCAGAGGGGCTACGATGAGAGGTACCGTTGCACCTTCCATGATGAAAAGGGGCACCGAATTGAAAACTGTATGCCATTAAGGCAACATCTAGAGGAGCTCGTGGCTGCAGGCCACTTGGACCAATATATTGAAGGGGGAACACAACCATCCTCCCAGGACCACAATAGGTCAGATGGGATGCCAGTCGACGGTCCGCCCTAAGGCAAAATCAATGTAATACATGGGATCGTCGAACCTAAACGGGTATGTGAACTCAGAGGGATGATAAAAAAGGATGAGCATATAAGAAAGGTACTAAGTGCACAACCTACCGTCAAAAGGGGAAAAATGGAGGCAACAAACGTTATCTCCTTTTCTAACAAGGACTTAGCAAGGTTACAATGCCCTTACAACGATGCACTGGTTACTTTCGATGTCAAGAACTTCGACATCAAGTGGATCCTAATTGACCAAGGGAGCTCTTGCGAGATAATATACTACGAGACCTTCAAGCAACTAAAATTGGAGGACAAAGACTTGGCACCCGCAACATCTCCCTTAGTCGGCTTCAACTCAATGCCAGAATGGCCGGTAGGCAAGATAATTCTGCTGGTCAAGGCAGGAACGATGACAAAATAGGTAGAATTTTGGGTATTGAAAGTCCCTTTCACTTACAACATAATCTTGGAAAGAGCATGATTGCACGCTATGCAATCAGTGGCATCAATCTACCATCAGGTGTTACGATTCTCCAACAAAACCGTAGTGATTGAAGAAATCTTAGGAGACCAAATCATGTCAAAATAGTGCTTTGTCACAGTAAACGGTAGCCAGGCTGCAAAAGGGTTTGTACAAATGGCCAGAAAACAACGAGTTGTTCGCAAACGTCGCCAAAGCAGCCGAACAGGAGGCAGTAGAAGACTTGGTAGAGGTAAGAATAGATGAAAAGAACCCAGAAAAGTTCTTTTTGCTCGGCTCGTCTTTGTCCAGCACTGAGAGAATAGAGACTATGGAATTTTTTACCTCTAACATCGAAGTGTTTGCCTGGAAGCCGTACGACATTCCTGGCATTGACCCCAATTTCATCTGCCATCGACTCAATGTCCACCCAACTGCCATACCAATTATACAGCGAACTCGTTGATCGGCACTCCACCACACAGAGATAGTGGTGGAGGAAGTGGGAAACCTGCTGGAAGTAAGGGCAATCAAAGAAGTACACTATCCCAGGTGGATTTCCAACACTATAGTGGTGCCAAAAAAGAACGGCAAATGGCATGTTTGCTTGGACTACAAAACAGTTAACAAATCATGCCCAAAAGATAGCTTTCCCCTACCATGAATAGACCAACTAGTGGACCTAACAGCAGGGCATAACCGACTTAGCTTTCTTGATGCGTATCGCAGTTACCATCAGATCGCTATGTATGAATCGGATCAGGAGGTCACATCGTTTACAACACCTAGAGGACTATATTGCTACAAGGTCATGCCCTTTGGCCTAAAAAACGCAAGGGCTACATTCCAACGGATGATCACCAAAATGTTTGAACCATTGTTAGGCAGAACAATAGAAGCTTACATAGATGATATGGTGGTCAAAAGCAGAGATGAGGGGGACCGTCTCAGGGACTTAGATGAGATGTTTCAAATTTTGAAGTCCCATAAGTTGCGACTAAACGCATCTAAGTGCGCATTCGGCGTGGGGTCAAGTAAATTCCTAGGCTTTCTAGTGACCAATCAGGGTATAGAAGTTGACCTCTCTCAGATCAAAGCCATCTAAGATCTTGTCAGGCCAAACATAGTCAAGAAGGTACAGTATCTCATTGGCCTAGTAGCCGCGCTAAACCAGTTCATAAGCCGATCGTCAGACAGATGTCGACCGTTCTTCCAGGCACTGAAGGCCAAGTTTGAGTGGGATAATGAATGCGACCGCGCCATGGAAAGTTTGAAAGACTACATGACCTCTCCTCCGTTGTTAGTAATCCCAGTACCAGGAGAGGAGCTCTTTTTGTACTTAGTAGTTTCCTGGCATGCAGTTAGTGCAGTGTTGGTAAGGGCTGAAGGAATTCAACACCTGACTATCTTTTATGTGAGCAAGACATTGCTGGGCTCGAAAACAAGGTACCTGCCATTGGAAAAACTGACCTTAGCTTTGATGATGGTGTCAAGAAAACTGTCGCACTACTTCCATGCTCACACTGTGGTTGTCTTAATAGCCTTTCCCTTAAAGGCCTTGTTTGAGAGGGCGTATTTTTCTGGACAAATTTTGAAGTGGGCAGTGGAGTTAGGGCAGTTCGACATAAAGTTCCAACCAAGAACCGCGATAAAGGCCCAAGCTTTGGCAGACTTCGTCGCCGAGTTCACACCAGGCAGTCACCAGGTTTACTCAATCGATTTGACCGAAGCAACCGAAAGAATGGAGGAAAGTACTGTAGGAATAGCACAACCCCCAAAACAGGACGCCCAATTGCATAGCAAGCAATTTAGGCCTGAAGAAAGAGAAGAAGGAACAGACCACAACACTGCTAACAAGGACTCACCCAAAAGTAAAGTCTTGAGACAATCAGACAATGAGGATCGAAGCCTAACGGCAAACACCAACCTGGAAGAAGGCATCAACAACGCCCTTGATCCCAAGACATCATTCAATCCCTCCACTTGCTGGAAGCTATTTGTCAGAGAGATGTGGAAACTCTTTGTGGATGGAGCATCCAACAGGTACGATGCAGGACTTGGCATAGTCCTCATCTCATTGGATGGCCTAACAATTGAACATGCAGTCAACCTTGGCATCCCAACATCCAACAACGAGGCGGAGTATGAGGCATTGCTAGCAGGTTTAAAATCGGCGCTTCGCATGAAGGCCACCGAGCTGATGGTGTACAGTGACTCCCACCTAGTAGTTAACTAGATTTCAGGCGACTACGAGGCAAAAGATGATAGGATGGCTAAGTACCAAGACTTGGTCAGAAAGGAGATCATGAAGTTTGAAGTAGTCCGGATAGAGCAAATCGGCCGGAAGGAAAATAGTAAAGCAGATGAGCTGGCCGATTTTGCATCAATGGCAAATACATCTATTCCACACCCATTGCTGATTAACTTCCTACCCAGACCAAGTATTGAAGAAGTCGAAGCAGCCGAAGCATGTTGTGCCGAGCTAGGCCCTTCTTGGATGGACCCTATCATAGTATTTTTGAAAGATAGCAGCTTACCTGAAAAAAAGAAAGAAGCCAACAAAATTATAGCAAAATCACAGCGATTTTGGCTCTCCCCATCACTAGCATTGTACAAAAAATCCTTCACAAGACCTTACTTGAAATATGTCCATCCCAGTAAGGACAATGCATTTTTGTTCAAAATACATGAAGGCGTCTGCGAAAGCCACCAAGGGGGAAGATCGCTGGCCTGCAGAGCAATTTCATAGGGATATTTGTGGCCCTACATACAACCAAATTCAAACAAGTATGTCAAGAAGTGTGAGAAATGTCAGAAGTTCGCACACCAAATACATCAACTAGCTAGAGAGCTTCTATCATTGACCAGCCCGTGGCCCTTTGTAATGTGGGGCCTGGATATAGTAGGACCACTCCCAACTGCGCCCGGCAACAAAAAGTTCTTTCTCGTAGCAACGGACTATTTCACAAAATGGGTGGAGGCAGAATCACTCACATCCATAAAAGAAAAAGATGTCAAGAAGTTCATCTGGCAGAACATCATAACTCGGTTCGACATACCTAAGGCTTTAATATTCGACAACGACACTCAGTTTGATGGCAAATGCTTTAGGGGCTTTTGCGAAGAATACAAAATAAAATTCTACAACTCTACACCGGCGTACCCCCAAGCTAATGGCCAGGTTGAAGCTTCCAACAAAGTAGTCTTAGACGGTTTAAAGAAGAGGTTGGAAAGAGCAACAGGCAAGTGGGCAGAAGAACTTCCCTATGTTTTATGGGCTTACTGTACCACACCTCGACGATCAACTGGCGAAACACCTTTTTCTTTGGCCTATGGCATGGAGGTAGTAATCTTCTTGGAAATGGGAAACAAAAATTTTGATCCAAACTTGAATGGTGAGGCCATAGCTCTAGAACTCGACCTCGTAGAAAAAAGAAGTGAAAGGGCATTGGTACACATTGCCTCATATCAACAAGAGTTGTCCAGAAAATACAACAAAACAGTAGACCCAAGACAATTGAAGATTAGAGATTGGGTACTTCGCAAAGTAATGAGCAAGACTTTAGTACCTGGAGATGGCAAGTTAGGACCTAACTGGGAAGGACCATACAAAGTGATTGGTTTAGCGGGAAAATGGGCATATCACTTAGAAGATATAGACAACAAGGCTGTTCCTAGGCCATGAAACACAGCCAATCTCAAACTATTTTATTTTTAGTCTTTTCTTAAAACACTTGTAATTTTTCTTTTGCAATAAAAGCAAGTAGTTTTTTTCTAGTGAAATTATTTCCTTTATATGTACAAGTTCATATTTATTTTCGATTGGGGGCAATTAAGATGTTTGGCAGGTTTAACCAAAAATAAAGTTTTCTTCTTCAGCCGAAGTAAGGATCTAGGCTCAAGAAAGTTGGCAGGTTTGACCAACAATTTTTTATTTTATTTATTTATTTTTTTTCAGCCGAGATAAGGATCTTGCTTAAGAAAGTTGGTAGGTTTGACCAACAATTTTTTATTTTATTTATTTATTTTTTTTCAACCGAGATAAGGATCTAGGCTCAAGAAAGTTGGCAGGTTTGACCAACATTTAGCTCGTTCCTAAAGCCGAGATAAGGATCTAGGCTTAGGGAAGTTAGTAGGTTTGACCAACAAATTTTTGCTCTTCAGCCGAGATAAGGATCTAGGCTCAAGAAAGTTGGCAGGTTTGACCAACATTTAGCTTGTCCCTTAAGCCAAGATAAGGATCTAGGCTTAGGGAAGTTGGCAGGTGTAGCTCGACTTTTCACGCTCCATTTCGGAAGAATGAATAACCCATACAGTTCGGACTCCACTTGTGTGGTTCTGAATCTAATTTCACAAGTGCAATGTGAAACAATGGAAACACAAAAAGAGTTCAAATCCAGCAATTTCTTTTGAAAAATCGATGTTTTGAATCAAATGCCAAAAATGGACTGCTTTGCCAAATATCAGAGTCACCACCTAAATATTTTTGAGAAATTTAGGAAACCTATGACTCGTGCCAAAGGCTATTAGTCTGTCGTCACCAAAGTGTCTTGATTCGGAAACTTAGGTATGAGAGGGGAAGGTCATTAATTGAGCACCCCACTCAACCGATCAAAGATCGGCCTCTACTAATCATGATCATGATGCGATTCTTATGTATAGCATATGTTCTTATTCTATTTTAACATACAAGTATAGACTAGTTTTGCAAACAGTGATACATTCAAATCATGTTTGGTTTGGAAAGAAAAATATTTTGAATATGTACCACTTGAAAAAAAGGTGATCGCATATGAACATTATTCAAATTATTCCAATTTAAGCAAATAGCCTTCATTCACAGGCATTCAAGCAGTTTAACAATTAAGCATTTACCCTTATGGTAGTATGTTTGATATGATATCACACTTATGCAATATGCTAAAGCATAAAAACTTATCTCGTACTCCAAGCCAAAAGAAAAACTAGTTAGAAAAATGCATGATCTTAACTATGTAATATGGCTAATGCAACACATACGATATGCAATTAATAAGCTCGGCTACTAGCATGACATGCGAGTCAATTCAAGGCATGTGATAATGCACATATTCAAGTAAAGAGTTTGAATTTGACATTTGAATAATATGATGAGCCAAACTTTTATGCATGTAAAACGAATGGATACAAACATGAGTATGCTAAATTAAACATGATGTCCCTAATTTAACCATCATAAGCTGATAAATAAAAGGTAGAAATAATGGAGGTTGGAAGACATACAACTTATTACATATTTGTCCTCACGAATGAGGGTTTGAATGTCTAAGTGTCCGAATAAATAATTATTACAAATTTGAATGAATAATAACTAAAAAGGGCTGTTTAATTTATTACAACAAATATACAATGATTGTGTGATGCTCCGCAAGAATCACTCTGTCTGCCTTGCTAGGATTTGTTTTGTTTCACCCTATCATTGCTTTCAACTAAAAGTGTATTGTTTGCAATTTATTGGAGCCTTGCTGACCCAAAACGTGACTCAGTCGAACCCCAAATAAATCCAATACCTTGTTTTCTTGTAGAAATCTATTTTTTTCTACCTTAGGTGAAACAGTGCAGACAGGGTATTTCTAACCATGTTTGTCTCTTCTATCCTTCTCTATCATAGAAATTACTCAAAACATGAGCAAACTCTGTTCCCAAACCCTCTATGGTTGCAAGTTGATTTGCAAGATGATTTTGGACAAGATAGGACAAAGATCAATAAATATAATGTATAACAACCGCCCCTCCTTCCTATCATGAAATGAATTCAAGAAGGGAAGTAGAGACGCTTCAAGGTTCATCAAATTATCATGAATTGATGTAAGACAAGCCTTGACACAATAGACTTCAGCATGACGTCTAGCCGTAAAAACGTTTCAAGATTCATCAAAACATTATGAATTGATGTAAGACAAGCCTTGACATAATAAACTTGGTATAACATCCGACCAAATTCAATCAATCATATTGGTTCTTTATGTTGGTCGATTCATTTTAAACTCAATTTTATTAGTCTCTTTTATATTACCTTTCCTTTTCTTTAATCCATTAAATCCACAGTGATATTTACATCCACTAAGTCCAAAACACATTAAAGGGAAACAAGTGTCGACTTAACCCGAGGAAATAAACCTTATTTTATTCGAGGGAATTACAAAGGAAGAGTCAAACTTATTTATAAGTTAAGGATTTCAAGTCAAACCCAAGATTTGCAACAAGGACTAGTCAAACTTAGAAGAGTGATAATGACTTAGAAAAACCCAAAGTGAGTGATAATGACTTGAAATCCAAACTTGATAATTTGTGATAATGACGCTTTCGTTGATGATTTCCAAGGGTCCATTAGTCCCTTAAAAGTAAACACACTGGTGATAAAAAGAAATAAAAAATAAAAGATTGGCTTTAGTATAAGAAAGATGTACGCCTTTGGTAATGAACCTCCGAAGAGATTAAACCATTAAGCATGAAAAAGTTTTATGCCTTTGGTAATGAACCTTCGAAGAGATTAAACCATTAAGCATGGAAAAAATTTCTTTCTTATACTAGAATAACAACCTTAATTTTTCACAACTTTTTAATCAAAATAATCAAAGAATGGGGGGAGGTTACAAAGATGATTATGTGAAGTTCATTAATTGATTATTATAAAACAAACATAATATGCAAAGAAAAATTATTGAAATAAATTAAACAGCCCCTTAATAGCATAAAATAGTGCTGAAATTAAGCTATAGAAGGTGTACAATCATAAAGAGATTAAAGCTAGTAAACAAGTGTAAGGGAGGGTGGCTAACCCCCCTTACTTTTATAACTTCAAATCACATATTTTAGATGTTGAAAAATAGCCCCAAAATAGTCCCAAATCAGCCCTAAAACGATGATAAAAATTAGAGAAAACAAGTGGGAAATACAAGGATTTAAGCTAGGAATAAGGTTCAAGCAAGGGTGATTAACCCCTCTATCTTTGGGTAGCTTTTAATCACAAGTTTCAGCCCTTAAAACAGTCCTAAAACAATATGAAAACACAAGAAAAAGATGAACAAAGATTGAAATGAAAGTGAGGAAGCTTTACCTCTTGTAGAGAAGGTGTTCTTGTTGTAAACCAAACTTGATTCCAAAGCGCCCTCAAGTTTGAGTTATGATTTTCAATTCTCAAATCAAGTTCCAAGTTCAAGCTCTTGTATGGCATGCATGGATGGTATGAGAGCTTATGGAAGAACAAAGATGAGTTGTAGCTTTGATATTTCTACTCTTGGATATTTCTCTCTTAATCAACCAACCTCTATTATAGCAGAATGAGCCCCGTATTTATAGGACTTGAGCTGCTACTCAAAATATATGCTGAATTGGGCAGCTGCTAGATTGCTGTACAATCTGCCTGAAAAGTCAAGAGGTCCGGCCGGATGTCATTGGGGTCCGGCCGAACTTCAATGTATTTCCACTATTTCTTACTTTCAAGTTCAATACAGGTTGGTACAAGGTGCAATACTGAAATTCTGGAGTAGAAATACAGTGGGTATAGCAGGTTGGAATTGTTTAGAGCTCGAACTCGGATTCCTTTATTGAGAATTCAAACCACTGACTCAATGTAATCTTCATCATTGAGTGCTCGGAACCAAGTGCCTAAGTCTTACGAGCGATCAAAACTGGGGTGTCTACAGCAGGTTTGGCCAACAAATTATTCCTCTTCAGCCGAGATAAGGATCTAGGCTCTAGAAAGTTGGCATGTTTGACCAATATTTAGCTCATCCCTAAAGCCGAGATAAGGATCTAGGCTGAGGGAAGTTGGCAGGTTTGACCAACAAATTTTTCCTCTTTAGCCGAGATAAGGATCTAGGCTCAAGAAAGTTGTCAAGTTTGACCAACATTTAGCTCGTCCCTTAAGCCGAGATAAGGATCTAGGCTCAAGGAAGTTGGAAGGTTTGGCCAACAAATTTTTCCTCTTCAGCCGAGATAAAGATCTAGGCTCAAGAAAGTTGGCAGGTTTGACCAACATTTAGCTCTTTCCTAAAGCCGAGATAAGGATCTAGGCTTAGAGAAGTTGGCAGGTTTGACCAACAGATTTTTCTCTTTAACTGAGATAAGGACCTCGGCTCAAGAAGGTGGGCAGGTTTGACCAAACACTTAATTCATCCCTCAAGCCAAGATAAGGATCTAGGCTCAAGTACGTTGGCAGGGTTAATCAAACCTATTTTCTTTTAGCCGAGATAAGGATCCAGGCACACATCTCGGTTACAAAAGTTTTTGTAGTTTCCCAAAGTTGTTTCTCAACCAGGATAAGTACCTCAGCTGAACAAGGTGGGCATGATAAAGGCATAACCGAGCTAACTAGGCCAGCTGGGCATGTAGCAAAACTGATACACTACAAAGAGGAAAAGTGATGTAAACCGAATGAAGAGATGTAAAAAAAGAAAAGTTTGATTTCATTCATTTGAAATTAAGTACAAGAGGAGGGGCTTGTAGCCCGGTTACATTTTTAAATAAGCAAAAACATAAAAGCGTTGGTGAATCAGGCAAATAGGTCATCCAGCTCGACATCCAAATCGACCCGGACTCCTCCAACTTTGCCTTCACGTGCTTGATTGGTCTCAGTTGCTTCGCTAAGGTCTAGCACGGCTTGGTTGGGTACTTCCGACCAGGCTGGCAAAGAAGACTAGTGACCAAGGTCAGTGTTGGCGGGTGGAACGTCGGCAGGTGAAATGTCAGCTGGATCCGGGACCTCTTTCTCCTCAACTTCCACTTCAAGGAATTTTTTTTTGGATGGCATTTGCGTAGTCTGTCATGTAGACTAGAATAAAATGTATAGGAGGATGGAGGAACATCTCGGAATTGGGCAACTGACCGAGCTTTTCAGCTGCAGCCTTCCAACCGCACTTGAAGAATATGTCGTTCGCAGCTTCGCACTACTTGACATAGGTTTCTTCACTTTCTTTGAAGTCGCAGTAGTCCACATCCTCCATCTTCTTCTGCAGCTCCGCTATCTCGGCGTCGTTCTTCTTCTCAAGCATAGCGAGTTTGCACAAATATTGATGTTTTCTCTCGGCTAAGGCCTTCTGCTTATCAGCCTCAGCCGCACTAACCTGCTCTGTGAGTGTTCCATTTGCAGCACTCAGCTCGGCCAGAGAAGCCTTTAGGACTTGTAGCTTGGCCTCTTTTGTTTTCACCTCGACGATAGCCACCATAGCCGTTCTTCGCAATTCGATCACACGCTGGTGCACAGTGTGATTTTTCTAGATACCCTGCACAATGTTCGCAAAAATAAGTTTTAAACCATACAAAATGATTGTGGAAAAAAGCAGATTTACTGAGAAGTCCAAAGCTTACCAGGACCATCGACTTGGTGGCAGACCGAATCGCCTTCAGCTCGGTCTGGTTCTCATGCCTTTCTATATTAGCAGGAAGGCACAAACTTTTGGATAAACCAAGTGGTCTTTCTCACCAGCGACAGAATAAACCATGGTAACGGCACGGCCTTTGAAAGTTATAGCCGGCGCCCACGCTAAAGAAGAGCTAGCGCGGCTAGGGGCGCTTTTCCTTTATCTCAGTTGGCTTGCGGGTAGCTCGGTCTCTTGTGGTTCGGTGTCCTCTTCATCTATTAGCCGCTACGGTTGAGAGGCTGAGGTATGCGGCCTCTTGCTGGGCCGAGATGAGGTAGCCCGGGAGGAGGGCAACACGACGACGGTTTCGATGGTCTGACTAGTTGTAGTCTGCATAGTCTGAACCTCAGCATTTTAGTTGGATGCTTGTTTGGTGATCAAAGCCCGAACAGCTCTCCTTTTGGTCATCTCTTACTTTTCGGTTAAGGGGATAAGGTTGATCTGGGGCAAGTTGGGGTCCGGTTCGGGTGATGGTTCAAGAATGAAGTCGATAACCCTAGTTTTTCTCCTTCCACTATACCGATAGGTCAGCTCAAAATTTAGTAGCTCGGTCTAATCTCGGTGGCGGTATCGAAGTGCGGCACGAAGGGCGTCTTGATTGGCATAGGCATAATGTGATTTAAGCTGGTTTAAATCTACAAAAAAGACAATGGACGTAATGGGTTAGCTCAGTGGTTATTGAAACAAAAAAGAAAGTTGAACTGAAATGTTCTTACCAGCAGTTCCTTTATTCCAATTTATATTGTAACCCGGTCTCTGGGCTTCCTGATCTTCAAAATTGCTAGAAACTCGGAAGAAATCATCATTGTTTAAGTTTTTGTTCGATGTGTTTTGATAATTTTTTCTCGGCCTTTTTTTACTCTGAGGTAGTACACCCAACCGTCGTCATTTTGGCCAAGCGAATATTGATGGAATAGCTCGGTCAATCCAAGATTGAGGCCAAGCCGGCGATTTAGCTTGGCAATACCATTTATCATTCTATAGGTGTTTGTAGATAGTTGGGTAGGACACAATCTGGTTTGCCTTAGGAACTCGCGGATAAAGGGCTGCACAGGGAATCAAAGCTCAGCTTCTACGATCGATATAAGTGTAAAAGGGACGAAGCCCGATTTTCCCCAGGGTGTAGTGTCTAGCTCAACCAAGGAGAGGTGGACGTCATCCAGAATATGGTAGTCTCTTTGAAATTCGGCCACGGCTCCAGGCGAGTCCACTAGAAATCGGTATTTACCCATTAAAACTAAAAAATTGTTGTGTAAAAATGAGTACGGCGGCCTAGCTAGGCATTGGTGCGACTTTGGATGGCTCGGTTAAGCAAAATGGCCCAGGGGAAAAATGCTTGGGTGTGCTTGGCCAACCTAGTCAAGTCTGCAAAGTGGAAATAACAGGTTGTGCCCAAATAATTGGACCGGGCTAAGTAAAGTTAAGTAAATTTAGCTCGGTTATAACGGGCTTACAGAGTATTTCCTAGTTCGCCCATAAAACAGGGCCGACTCACGGTTTATAGCACGGTTGGTGATCAACGCATTTCTAGTACAAGCCTCAAGGTCACAAACAAGTGCCTAGTACGGTCACAGCACGATTTTGGATCAAAGATCATGTTCTGAAGGTCATTTATCTGTGTTTAGGATTGAGCGTGAGGTTTTGGGTTTAGTATATTACTCAAACGCTCTAGTGTATATAACACACAAATAGAGGTTAAGCACTGGAAATATAAAAATAAATAAAAAGGAACATCAGCAAAAGGGAGGGAGTGGCATTTGCAACTTACGAGTATAAAAGTGTGAGGAAAAAATCCAACTAGTAAGAAGACAAGCGAAATGGATGTTATAGTTCCTTGGTTTGGGACTGGAGCTTAGGAGGCACGGATATCAAACTCAGAATGCAGAGATTCTCTCCAGAACGAAGAAGAACAGTAAAAAGGTGATGGTTCGAAATGAAGGGGTTGTATTTATGATAGAGGCAAAACAGTGGGCCTTTTTCAACGAGGTTGAAACGGTTCGAAATGAAGGGGTTGAAACAGCTGGCATAGTACAAGGAAGTAATCGATGTGTGCCACGTGTCTTGAAAAGGACATGTTGTCAGACTTTTTTGAAACGACAGGCCGTGCGACCAATGCAAGTTTAGGAAACCGAACAGACTTAAGTTCGGCAAGAATCATTATTTTATCTCGGCTGGAATCGTTATTTCAACGAGGTTGGACTTGGGCAACTCGGCTAAAAGTTAATAATCCTAATCATGCTTTGCAGATGGAATTAAGGGGCAATTGAGAAGGTAATTTATGTATAAATTGGGCCGAGCTAAGTGTAACTATTGAAATAGACCAAGCTAGGTGCAATCTCCAAGATGTTGGGCGGAACTACGAGCCGAGGTAATGAAGCTTGGTCTTTTATCCCGACAGTTCGGTCAGAGGCAAGCTACCAGTGGCCTGGTCTAGCTGTCCTAGACCGAGGTATCGTTGGACGGAGGACCGAGGTATATAATAGCTCTATAGGATGTCGTCTAAACAATAAAGACTTGTTGTGTTGCCTAAAGTAGCACCAAGCTATGTGAGTACGGTTAAGTCTGGCATAGGGTACGACCATGCTAGCTTGGTTGAGTAGCTACCAAACTGAGGTAAGAAGGTTTAAGCCATCTCACTTGGTTGGTAGTAAGTAGAGTGTTATCAGGATAAGCATTATCTTTGGGAGTGTGATTCATAAGAGGACTCTACTAAGGAGAGTTGGAATCCTACTAAGATTGTGACAGGCAAAATCTACAAAAGCTCATACAGGATCTATGTACAGATATCACAATTTTTACTCTAGAATACACAGAGGTTTTGTGTCTATTGTCTATTTTCTGACTTAGGCACCGGAGAGATTTCCAGCACACATCCACCGACTAGCTCACGTTTGTGATTTCAGATAGCAAGGTGACGACGTTTGAAGGAGTGCAAATTTGATCAATAATATTATACAAGAAGATTATTTTTCGTACTCGTACAGTTGGGTAGATATGCAACATAGATATTTGTGAAAATTTATATAGCTAATCCCATCCATAGATGGCAGAACAAACAATAAACTATTGCCTTGTATTGCTAGTACGGTATGCATGAAACAAACATATTTTTCTTAATTCTCTCATTAATAATTCGTAAAATAACAATTTCACACGACTTAAATCTGAAAATAAATAGGAATACTTTATTTAAATATGATTACTTTTTGAAAAGAGTTTGATAACTTTTTATTATTTTTATTTTTTGGGAGAAGTGTATACGAGAATGATTTTGTAATTATGTTTAATTTAAGCTTAAGTTGACATTCCATCTAAAATTTTTTTAATCTATTATTTAAAAAAATAAAAAATAAATATGAGTTTGTCTTTAGATAACAAATTAAATCCTAATTTTGTAATATTTCAATTTAAATCCTTAATTTTTAAAACGTTATAATTCTATCCATTTCTCATTTATAACTAACAGAACATGGGCAATTTAGACAATTGAATCTTTTCTTTTTTTTTTAATCAGTGGTATCGAATAGAGACAGTGACTAGGAAAAGAAAGAGAGGAGTGGTAGTGAGTTCAGAAATGGGAAGTAACGATGGACGAAAAATGAGATGGAGTGATGGTAGTGGGTTATGGCAAAGGTAGGAGGTGGTTGTCAATAATAATAAAAGAAAAAAATAGTTAAGTTGTTTAAATTGCCCTTCTCCCTTAAGTATAACTAATAGATACAATGGATCGTTAGAATTAATATAAGGGAATTTTTTTATTTTTCTTTCTAATAAAATTTAGATAGTTACTATAAAATTTTCCTTTTTTCATGTTCAATAATTTATGTGGCTTCAAAATTATAGGCATGAAGAACAATATGTTTTTTTAAAGTTAATTTTTATTCTCTTTTAAGTTAAGCCAAAAACAGAGGTTAAAAATAAACTTTGCAGAAGAAGCCATCCTAGAAAATATTGTTATATGATGTTGAAAGATTTTTGTAACCATGTCACCACACAAAAAATAAATAAATAATAAAAAAATTGTAACCGTATTGAAATGTAGTTTAATATATAACGTATTATTATAATTTGTTTTGTAACCATATAAAAATGTTTATTAAATTATGTATTATTACTTTGGCCTACCTAGGAACTGGGGACGCTGCTGCGCAGCCCGCGCAGCAGCGTCTGCTGTGCGCCGATTTGGATCCATTTCAGAACTTATTTTGATAATCTTAACCGTGTACATTTTAGAATACGTCAAATAGAACATACCTGCAAAAAATTAAGTTAATCGGATATCGTTTACCCATTCATTCACTCACATTTGTATTCATTTTAATCAAGTTAAAATACATTTATATTTATTTTTATAGATACAAATGTGAGTGGATGAATGGGTAAACGATATCCGATTAACTTAATTTTTTGCAGGCATGTTCTACTTGACATATTCTAAAATGTGAACGGTTCGAATTATCAAAATGGACCCCGAAATGAGCCCAAATTAGCGCACAGCAAATGCTGCTACGCGGGCTACACAGCAGCGTCCTCACTTCCACCTACCTATCCGTTGAAATAAGAATAAATTTTAAAGCATTATTATATAGAAATGAACTATAGTCATGATTGATGATACAATAATTCCGACAAAGGGTGGGTCGGACTGATCCACACTTCCAACGTGTTTGCCGATCTTGAAGCCCACAGGATGTGCCTGCAAAAAGGTCCAAAGGGGGTAGTAATCCCCCGGCGGACCCTTCGACGATCGAGTTAGAATAAGATAGATTGATTGAATAGAGAGAGAAGAATGAGATGAAGAACTTAACCATTTCTTTGCATCTCGGAAGCTTCCTCATATCCTTTGCTCATCATTTTCTTGTATTTTCCATCCTGTCTTGTTGGCCAAAAGTCTATATTTTAGTTTGTATCATTCATGGTGAGTCTACATCCTTCGGCGTAGAAGGGTTGTTGCATTTAATGTTACTAGAGCCTCATTAATGGCTAATGCGTGGATGCAATAACTTTGCAGGATCTTTATCTGCTTACATAGCTGATTCCCTACCCGACATGTGTTTGAATGCTATTGGTCTTGGTCCATCATTGGTTTCCCAAGGTTGCTGGGCTTTAATATCTAGGTCGTGGGATGGGCCTTGTGTCCCTGTCGTGGGTCGAATCCTCTGGGAGGCCCATCAGTATCAGTAGTCCCCCAGTCCCGAGTGCAACTTTAGCCCAACGAAGAGAGTAGTTAAGGCGGAGGTAATCCCCCAGGCCCGGTGATCGATTATGTGGAGGTTTGAGCCACGAGGGTGACTGAGCTAGGTGACCGACCGTGAGGAGGGCCGAACGCGAAGGTGACTAACCGGGAGGTAGGTCGACCGCAAGGGGTACCGGGCGGGGTGACCGACCATAAGGAGGGCTTAACGCAAAAGTGACCGAGTAGGGGGACCGAGCGTGAGATGGGCCGATCGCAAAGGTGGTCGATCGTGGGGTGACCGAGCATGAGGTGGGCCGATCGTGAGGAGAGTAGAATATGAAGGTGACCGATTGGGGTAACTGACCAGGAGGTGGCCCGACCGGAAGGGGTACCGAGTGGGGTGACTGACCGTGAGGAGGGTCGAACACAAAGGTGACAGAGCAAGGTGACTGACCGAGAGGTGGGTCGACCGTGAGGGGTATCGAGCGGGGTGACCGACCGTGAGGAGGGCTGAATACGAAGGTGACTGAGCAGGGAGACTGACCGTGCGGTGGGCTGACTACAAAGGTGGTTGATCGTAGGGCGACCGAGCGTGAGGTGGGCCGATTCTGAAGGGATCGAGCGTGAGGTGACCGATCATGAGGTGGGCTGACCGCAAAGGTGGTCGATCGTGGAGGTGATCGAGTAAAGATTGACGGCACATGGGGCTCGAGGGGGGAAAAAGCACATGATGATGTGAAGTGGAATAGACAGAGAAGATGAAAGAGAATTAGTGGGGTGAGAAAGGGATCGTGGCCGTACACGTGGCACAACAAGGGCCGCTGATGAGAGAGACGAATAGGGTGTAGGAGGTGAGGGGGTTGGTAAGTTGGGATGTTGAAAAGACGGGGGTTCTATTGTTGTTCGAATTTTCAAACTGGCGGATTTTAACTGCGATCCTTGGGAAATAGGCAAACCTTGGGCTTTTAGACTTGTGCGTTTTACCTACCTAATTGCAAAAAACTAGCACATTCCAGACTTAAGTTCCTTCATCGTAGGAGATTCGCCTATTTGGTATATCGCAAATTTTATTGCCCTTGCAACCAAAGAAATAGTGAGAAACGTGAAGGAGATGGCACAATACAAAGTGCTAGCCATAGAAGCGGATGAATTAGGAAAGGATGATGCGGTGGAGTTGGCGGAGCAGTATAGGGTGGCAAGGCGGGTGGAGAGGGGGGCGGGGCGGCCCTTGGGGTCGACAATGATCTTGGCGGCGTAGCTAATTAGCCAAGTTGTGCCGAACCGTTGGCATACGAAGGTGGACAAACCCACTCTAATGAAAGAGGATCTGGAAGAGTTGCACAGTAGATACTAGATTTCGACCAACATAGAGTTAAGGCTACCAATGACGAAGGAGAGGGTGTCAGACACACGACCGATGGAGTTAGCGTTGTATAAGGAAACGCTATGTGGGGGCCTAAGGTTACCCATCCCATAGCTAGTGGTTGACATCTTAAATCTCCTAGAGGTGGCCCCAAGACAGCTTATGCCGAACGCGTGGAAGATTCTGTTCGCTTATGTGATCGCGTGGCAACAGGCGACCGGAGGGGAGATAATGACGGTGGATGAGTTTTTCTTCTGCTACAAGGCGTTAGGGCAACATGAGACATGGGTGACCTTATAATTCATAGCAGGAAGGGGACTAGTGGCGGGACTGCTTTCGTCGATAAAGGGCTGGCAGCTAAAGTGGCTTTTTGTGTCGGCGAGTGGCAAAAGAGGAGTGCATACAATTTGGAAAGTCCCCTCCAAGTCATGGAAGCCAAAGTTAGATGCCGAGGTGGAGAGGAGGGTCAAACAGGTGAAGGACTGGAGGGAGAATGAGGGGCTAAAGTGGGACGACCTCGTCCAACCCTTAGCCCTGTTCGCCCTAAATCTAGGGCCGCAACCAGCCGGAAGAGATTCGTTGCCAAAAGAGGTAGAGGCGAGGAGGAAAGCTCAGGAGACAGAGGACAGGCGGGCTTTTATAATGGCGGATAAATATAAGGAGAAAGAATTAGGCCCAGCGCCGAAGCTAGTTGCGAAAAGGTCAGTTAGACCACGCCCCAAGCTATTGGTAAAGAAAGACCTGACCGACTTTGTGCCTTTGCAGGCGCTAGTGGATCTGCTGAAGGAAAGAAGCAAGAGGGAGGTGGATTTGGTGTTGAAGAAAAAGAAGAAGATGAAGGTTGCTGTAGAGGGAAGTAAGGGAAAATCGGCATTGAAGAAGGCGAAAGAGGGGCTAATGAAGTTGCCCCCAAGTCAGGACAGTGAGGCGAAAGAGGGGGAGTGAAAGAAAGGTTGGCTAAGTTCCCAAGTGGCCAGGTGGTGAACGAAACAAACAAGCAAAAAGAGTTGGCAGAAACCGACCGATCAGCCAGTCTGCCTTCCAAGGACATACCCTTACAAGATGTGCTCCTAAGTCAGGAGGTAGGGAGAGAGCGGGTGAGTGAAACAGAGACCAGTGTCGTGCTGAGGACCGCTACGCATCATGTTCGTGCAGTGGTCGACTGCTTGGCAGAGGATGGGGGTGAAGCCAAGGTTGCCGTAGACCGTCTGTTGGGGGTCATTGAGGACACAGCCATACAGAGTATGGCCCAATTTACGAAGGTCGACCTCGTGACAGGGTTCTGCTCAACGCAGATGAAAGCAGCGACCCAGGCAGCGGCCCTACTAGGCAAGGCAGTGGGGGTGAAAATTGAGGCAAAGCCACTGAAGGCCCAACTAGAAGGAGTGTGGGTGCAATTACAAAACTTAAGGGCGGAGACAGCTGGCTGGAGAAAGGCAGCGCGTAGTGCCTGCGCAAAGGGTCTGGGCTATGCACAGAGGGCAAAAAAGATGGAGGTTTTGGCGGTGGTGCAGGGTTACTTAGCCGAGCGCGCCAGGGTAAGCCAGGCTGGGTAGCTTCCGAGCTGTCAGTTGCCAAGTCTGAACTGGAAGTGGTGCGCCACAAGGCAGTATCACTAGAGTTTGAGCTGTCAGGCGAGCTGAAAAAAGTAGGCGAGGTCCAAGAAGCCTGCAATACCACCAAAGAAAGGTTGGAGGAGGCCCTCACAAATAATGAAGAGCTGCGCGACCAAGCCTTGAAGGACAAAAAAAAAAAAAACAGATGCGCGTAGTGCTAACTTGGAGAAGGCCTTGGGAGAGGAGAGGGCCAAAATGGCAGAGTTAGCCAGGATGATGGTGTCTGAAAGGGCAGCCCCAAACCTGCGCGTTGCGGCGGTGGAGCAGTTTAACTCGTCCCCTGAATTCCAAATGGCCATTGACGCGGCGGTGGCGAGGGGCTTGGGCAGAGAGGGTGAAGGTGGTGCTGGCCCATCAGGAGTGGTTGCTGTTGGGAGGACTGAAGAAGATATAATTCAAGGTTTTTAGCAATCAAACTACTACAAGCATGAGATGAGCCAGTACTGGGACAGCGGTTGGACAAGCTTCAAATACAGGGCGCATGAGCTGTTTCCAGATGTGGACTTTAGCCTAGTGAAGCCAAAAGAGAAGGACATCGCCCAGACTACGCTGGATGAGGGGGTGGAAAAGGAAGACTTGGTATTCAGTGAAGAGGAGTGAAGACTGGGCTTTTTGTTTTGTTTTTTGGTTGTAGTAGTTGTTGTTTTATTTATTTATTTATTTATTGTATCTGGTTGTCGGAGAGAGCTTCTTGTAAAGAATAATTGAAATTTGTAAAGAACTTGTGTTGGCAATGAATTTGTGCATGGCAGAATGTAAGATTTGG
This sequence comes from Camellia lanceoleosa, assembly GCA_025200525.1. Classification (NCBI taxonomy): domain Eukaryota; kingdom Viridiplantae; phylum Streptophyta; class Magnoliopsida; order Ericales; family Theaceae; genus Camellia; species Camellia lanceoleosa. The sequence continues at coordinate 85,219,031 of CM045762.1, read as the reverse complement.
TAATGAATTATGGAATTTGCAATAATTTGTCTAGAGCGACCTATAAATGAATTAAATGAAGCATGTAACTTATTTTCCAAAAATTTGTCAAAACGGTTTGTTACTACAATTAAGTTAAGTTATAAAAACTACTGTGTGTCTTGCCTTTGGGAGTGTGCTCAGTCTGGTTGGGGTTTTGCTTAGCTCAGTCTGGCTGGGCTCTTCAGGCTCAGTTTGGCTGAGCCTTTGCTTAACTCAGTCTGGCTGAGCTCTTTATGCTCAGTCTGGCTGAGGCTTTGAAGGGCTCAGTTTGGCTGAGGCTATGTTCAACTCAGTTTGTATGAGGTCTTCAGGCTCAGTCCGGCTGAGGCTTTGCTTAACTCAGTCTGGCTGAGCTCTTCATGCTTAGTCTTGCTAAGGTTATGTTCAACTCAGTCTATCTGAGTTCTTCATGCTCAGTCTTGCTGAGGCTTTGAAGGGCTCAGTCTGGCTAAGGCTATGTTCAACTCAGTCTGTCTGAGCTCTTCAAGCTCAGTCTAGCTGAGGCTTTGCTTAACTCAATCTGGCTGAGCTCTTCATGCTCAGTCTGCCTGAGGCTTTGGAGGGCTCAGTCTGGCCGAGGCCATGTTTAATTTTGGATTAAGGCACGACACAAATAAAGGGAATCTTGAATTGTTGTCAGAGTCCTGCGATCATAAATATATACATTGCGTGGCAAGAGCCAAAATGGACAAGTGTTCTGATTAGCAAAATAAAACATACAACAATGTAAATCAAACAAAAAGCAGAAAATGCTGCTTTACTGGAAATAGCGTTCCAAGTGTTCGGCATTCCATGCATAAGAAAGGTCTCTTCCCTCCATGTCTTGGAGACGGTATGTGCCTGGGCGGGGTCTTGCTTTGACGATGTAAGGGCCTTCCCACTTAGTTGCTAGCTTGTCCTAGGTTGGATTTTTGGTGACGAGAGTGGCTTCGCGTATGACGAGGTTTCCTACTGTGAATGTCCTCGGTCAAACTCTCCAATTATAATGCTACCTTGCTTTCTATTGGTATGAGGCCAGTTGGACGGCAACTGTCTCTCGCAGCTCCTCGATGAGGTCTAGGTTAGCGCTCCGAAGGTCGTCGTTCAGGTGTCGATTGGGGTGGATGACTCTAGGCGTCGGTAGGCCAACCTTCACAGGGATAACTGCTTTGGCGCTGTATGTTAGACGAAATGGGGTCTCCCCAGTTGGAGTTTGGGCAGTCGTCCGATAGGCCTAGAAGATATTTAGCAATTCCTCTGCCCAGAGGCCTTTGGCGGTCTTTAGCTTGGTCTTGATGATTTTGAGCAGGGAGCGGTTGGTAACCTCCACTTGACTGTTGGCTTGAGGATGGCCTGGGGAAGAAAAACAGGTCTGGAACATCAAGGCCTTCAATGATCGTAGCTTCTTTCATCTTGACTTCCTTTAGCAAGGCGACGTAGCACTCTCTGGCCACAGCCTATTCCCCTCTCACTGTGCCGACCCCTTGATTGGTAGAAAATTTCATGGCCAGATGGTAGGTGGAGGTAACAACTTAAAGGGTGTTGAAAGCTGTGCGTCTGAGTATAATGTTATAAGCAGAAGGGCAGTCGACGACAAGGAAAGTGAGTAGTTTGGTGGATTGCCGTGGATATTCTCTGATGGTGATAAGGAGATCGATAGAGCCTATAGGGGTCACTCAATTGCTGGTGAAGTCGACCAGAGGGGTTTGGAGAGGTGATAATTTTTCTTCCTCGACCTTGAGTTGGTAGTAGGCATTGAGGAAGATTATGTCCAAAGAGCTGCTGTTGTCGACGAGTACTCGTCTGACTTTGTAATTTGATAAGAGAGAGGAAATGACCAGGGGGTCGTCATGGGGGTAGCGAATACCAGTGCAGTCTGCTTCCGTAAAGGTGATTGGTTTAGACCATTGCTTGGGTTGTTTGTAGGGGTGGTCCAGTGCTATTACTTCCTTATCAGAACCTTGTCGGATTTTTCTGAGCTCAGTTTGCTGTATCGACCGCGATGGTCTGTTGCACGTGAGGCCGCCGGTAATGACCATTATTTCACCTACAGAGAGGGGAGGGGAGGATCATTGTGAGCTCAGGGTTGGTTTTGGGGCCGATCATCATTCCGCTCGGGTTATGTAGGTCGTCGGGGGGGATTTCATTGGCGGTTATGGTTTAGGGGCCAGTTCTTGGCCTCTGCAGGGGACGGGCTACTGTGAATCGACTGAGACATCCTTGGCAGATTAGATCCTCGACCTGGTCTTTGAGGTTGACACATTCGTCAGTGTTATGGCCGTGGTCTTCATAGAAGTGGTAGTACTTGGATTGATCCCATTGGTTAGAGGGGGATCTGGATAGTTGAGGCCATTTCAGGTTATAGTCTCGTTGAATTTGGTTAAAAACTTGCTCCATGGGGGAATTGACGGGGGGTGTACCGTTCGAATCGACCAGGGGAGCGGGTTGGGGCCGGTCGGTCCGAACATGCAAGTCAATCTGGATATGATGGGGGTCGGTGCGAATATTGCGAAGATCGGGGCTCAGGCTCTTTTCCCTTGTCCTCGGAGGGCGGGGCTTTGGATAGGGAATCTTAGCGGGCTACTAGAGAGTCTTTGGCATTCATATAGTTTTGGGCTTTGGCGAAAAGAGAGCCATGGCGATGGGGCAATTTTTGGACAGGGAGAAGAGGAAATCGGACAAGCGCAAACCGGCCATGAAGGCTGTGAGAATGACCTTGTCATCATTTTCCTCCACTTGTAGGGCTTCGGCGTTGAAGCGGGTGACATAACTGCATAACGATTCCCCTTCTGTTTGTTGGATGTTTAGCAGTTGGGTGGTTGAATGCCATTGTCGTTGAGCAGCAATGAAATGGCTTAAGAACGATTTGGCGAAAGGTGTGAAACGGCGGATCGAAGTCTGGCGTAGCCGATCGAACCAAAGGCGCGCCAACCCCTTCAACGTGACAGGCGACACATGATTTCATCTGGAAAAGCATGTAAGATCATGGGTGTCTGATATGCTTCTACGTGGTCGACAGGACTGGTTGTACCATCGTAGGTGTCGATCGATGGCATTTTGAACTTGGGAGGAAGAGCCTTATCCCTGATGGAAGCGATAAAATGAGAGTTGACGGTGGATGAAGTCTTGTGTTGTATGTTCTGCATGACCCCCTGTAGTTGGAGTTTCATGGCCCACAGTTTTTCGTCCCAGACGAGGGCATTATCCTCACAAACAGGGACCGTGGGTTGAACACTGCTAGCCTCACCTTCATGGACGGCTGTATGGTGTGGTAAGGGGTGGTCATGGAGAGGCAGTGGCATATCTTGACGAGGCTGAGAGCCTGATGGGGGAGGGTACAGACCATCAAGATTCGACAGTTGAGGCTGCGAGGCGAAGGGTGGAAATGTTCCTTGAGGCACGTGTAATGGGAATTGATGGTGATAATGGGCTTGTTCTAGGTGCGGGGGAACTATTGGCAGTAGTGGATGAGAGATAGGCAGGTCACGCTAGAGTAAGGCATTGATCAAGGTTTGGTTTTGCTCGGTCAGTCAATTGATGTTGTTGGTGAGTTCTGCGAAATATGAAGGCGAGTTATTTGGGTTGGATGGCTCAACTTCGGGGTTACCAGCGTTATGTTGGGAAACCATGGATCTAGTCGTGACCATCCACCCTGATGCAGGGAGTGGATGATTACAGGGTTCCTTCCGGCGACAATGAACACAACTGTCTTTTTCGAAAAGGTGTTCCCACAGACAACGGCAACTGATGATACGATAATTCCGACAAAGGGTGGGCCAAACTGATCCACACTTCTAACAAGTTTGCCGGTCTTGAAACCCACAAGATGTGCTTGCAAAAAGGTCTAAAGGGGGTGGTAATCACCTAGGCCCTCCGACGATCGAGTTAAAATATGATAGATTGATTGAATAAAGAGAGAAGAACGGGATGAAGAACTTAACCTTTTCTTTGCATCTCGGAAGCTTCCTTATATCATTTGTTCATCATTTTCTTGTCTTTTTCATCTTATCTTGTTGGCCGAAAGTCTATATTTTAGCTTGCATCGTTTATGGTGAGTCTGCATCCTCCTGTATGGAGGGGTTGTCGCATTTAATGCTACCAGAGCCTCATTAATGGCTGATGCGTGGGTGCAATAACTTTGCAGGATCTTTGTCTGCCTACGTGGTTGATTCCTTGCCCGACATGTGTTTGAATGTTATTGGTCCTGGTCCATCATTGGTTTCCCAAGGTTGCTGGGCTTTAATATCCAGGCCGTAGGCTGGGCCTTGTGTCCAGGTCGTCGGCCGGACTCTCTGAAGGCCCATCAGTATCAATGATCATTTTATATATTTTTTTTTATATAATTGGATAAAAAAAATACTTGAAAAAGAAACAATGACAAATTAGGTGATTGATGGTTGAATTTTAATAATATTACAATAATAACATTCATTTAAATTTTAAAGAATTATTATATAGAAATGAACTATAATCATGGTCATTTTATATATTTTTTTTATACAATTTGATAAATAAATAAATAAATATTTGAAAAAAAATGAAAAATTAGGTGATTAATGGTTGAATTTTAATAATATTATGATAACAACATTTGTTTATCGTTTCATATGTCATTATTATATTAGTAATTAGTAATAATATAAGTAGTAAAATCTACTAAACTGATATAATTGTGACAAGTGAAATGAAAATTTTTATTTATTTATTTTTTATTACTTGTTAGAACTTGCATTAGTCTATTTTATTAATCTAAGGGAAAAGGGAAAAGAGATCATCGACAATGCCTCTATATGAGGTTTGAATTCGCAAGCAATGGTCCGGTAGTGGTAACTGGTAAGATGTGACAACGTCTTTAAATTTTTATTTTTTTTTATAATAATTAAAAATATATAAAATTAATTGATACAAATGATTTGTTTTGAAGTTAGATAGGTTTTAAACTGTTGACATAGGACCTCCCCATTAGTATCCCATAAAACAGCGACCTTCTATATTCATCCTCCCCTAATTCAGTATTGGTTTCATTTAATGTTTAAATAAATTTAAAATAGTTTCTATATTGATTGTGGCTTTTGGTTTTCATTACAATTAAATCCATTATATCTTCTTCATTTATTTTTTTAAAAGATTGTTAGTGTCAGTCATTTATTTTTTGTGGGTGTTTTTTGCACTTGGATCTTTTTTGCCAAGTCTATGCCCTGATTTTATTTATTTATTTTTGTAATTAGTTTTTTAATATTATTATTATTATCATTTTTTTTTTTGGCTTTGTATTTCTAAACATGTTAAAGCTTTACTCTGTGTTGTTGTACTTTGCCTAGTTGTTGCATTTCTTAGTTTTGATTTCCAAAGACCTCGTCATTTGTGCGGACTACCCCATTGTCGTAGTACGTATCAAGATATTATCCACATTATATCACGGAGACACGCATGGCTTTGTTCTTCTTTCACTACAAAAGGCCTTTTGAAAGTTTGTAGGCGTGGCATATCTTATAGGTGGGTCAAGTGTCCCTAACGAACCAATGTGGGACAAAATTGAACCCACAATTATTACTATTATGTGCGGACACATATTCTTCTAAAATTCCAACATATCATATTCTCTCTCTATTTTGATGTGTCTTAAAATATAATCTTCCCATACAAGGAGATTTTTCATTACATAATTTGGAGATGGGTCATCTTCATATTTCATCATACTCTATTTTATAGACAACATTCCAGACTCACAATGATATAATGTACTCTTTTCAGGTGGGGTGTATATTAGAATTTCTCCATTACCATTCATAGTGGAAGACATATTTTACTCTGCTAAAGGGAAAAAGTGGTCATTAACATAACCTTACTCAAATCATAAGAATGTATGATTATAATTGTAGTAGTAAACCTAGCACCATGGATGAAGAGAAAAAACTATTAAAAATATATATAATTTTGAAATCTACTCGTTGAGATCTATTAAATAAGGACAACATTAAATATGAAATTGTAAAAGATTAGAAATTTCTCAATTTCTCAATTTTCTCAAGTAAATTTATCAGTGTTTGAAATTGTCAAGCTTCTAAACTATGAGATTTCATAATTTCAAAGTTTAAGAAATTGTGAATTTGTGTTTAAGAAACTATAAAATTTTATGAAAATTGAGACATTTCTAGATTTCTAAGAACTACAAAATTTCTCAGTTCCTGTGTTTGAAAAATTGTGAAATTTCACTATTTTTTTCAAACGTCTAAAAATTTATGAAAGTTAAAAGTTTCTCTATTTTTGTAAATTATAAATTCTAAAGTTTCAAAAATTCTATGAAAAACAGATGTGCAGAATGAAAGCTATAAAAAAAATTAAATTTTATAAAGAACGGATGTATATAACAAAAGTTATGAAATTCTAAACATTTAAAATAATGAAAAAAATTCTTTTAATGCTTCGTTTAAATTGCTACGCATTAATCATGTTGGAAAAATCAGTACCAAATTTTATTCACTTGGGAGATTGTTGGAATTATGGTTTTTATAGGCTTATTTTGGGTCAACTTTAAGCCTAAATTTGAGTAGGTCCCACACGTCTTTTGGGATGAGTCCAAAGAGGTGACGTGTTTCTTACCGCATGGCAAGTCACACGATGAAGACGATTCGTCATAACCATTTATGAGTGAATAGAAAGTTAATATCGTTTTTGGGTTCGTGGAATGGACAATTAAAGAGTAAAATGTGGGTTTCTTTAAAATGGGTTGTCCCACATTGAAACTTAAAGAGAACTTATGTGTGTATATAAGTTCTAGGTGACAACACTTGGATTGAGCGCCAAGGGGCACCCCAAGTTTGTAGAAGGGAGGAGTTATGGACAAAGTGGGCCTTAGCTCAAACCACCACAAGCGCACAACGCTTCCGTCCGTCTGATTGGCAGGACACGATTGTGGGTTGGGTCGGTTCAAATAGTAATTTTTTGGACAAAATTTATTTGATTTTTTTCCAAAAATTCTTGCGTGATATTAATTCAAATTTTGCACCAAATTTCAATTCAATTCTTCTATCCAATCAAGCCTCCTTCGGTCCAATTTCCAACAAATTAAAACTGCTTTTAACAATTTTAAAACTGCCAGCAGTTATACAAATTCAAACTGTTGCAGATCTGTTCAAATTTGAATTGTATCTGTTCAATTTAATATTGTACATGTTCATTTCAAAATTAAACCTGTTTGGATCTGTTCAATGGTCACCAATCTGCCCATAAAAGCAGACCTACTTCTAGCATTTTTCACATTCAGAAAATATATTCTCTCCCGTTTTTGCACTCTACTTGCATTATTCTTCATTCTAGTTTTTAGGAAAAATATCAGAGAGTATAGAACACATATTTTGTTCACCGTACAGATTGTTTAGAGTGCTACTACTGTGTGTGTCAATTTCTGACCACACTGCCAACTCAGTATTCAGTTGGAAAGTATTGGCATAATAGATGACACCTGGCTGACCTGCAACAGAAAGAAAAGACTCTGGCGGTGATTCGTCCACCCGGGGGTACTCCGACGATCAAGTCAGTACTCAATATCTCTCAAAGATAACCAATAGTGCTTAACTCACTAGACAGAATATCAAAAGCATACCTTAAACCCATGGGGGTGCCTCCCTTTTATAGCCAACACAATCCTAGTCCCAATAGAAGCCTAGCTCTAATGGACTTAGGATTACTGCTAATCTTGGACTCCTAGTAGGATTGGAATAAACTCTCTAAGAGTCTTATCTTTACCCAAACTGAAGTCATCTTTCATTCTAGGACTCTTGTCCCTTATCCGCTTATCCCGGATTCCGGTATCTTCGCAGATAACCTCGGCCTAGCTGAGATGATCTTGGCGTCATGACCAGGACACGTGGCACCTCGGCTGGCACTTCGGTGACACCTCGGCCACATATTGTCATTCAAAAATTATGTCTCCACAACTGCCCCCTAGGTTCTATTACCTCGGCATCCTGAGGTGATGGAACCTATACATGTACTCCTCCGGCTGAGTTCATGGCTTATCGGCACCAAGAATTTAGGACTCATATGTCCACTTATCAAGAATCAAGAATCAAGAATCAAGAATCATCATGTTCTTTCTCATCCAAGTTCAACATCTCAATAGAGATCACACTATCATCAGAGATCATCATCAAATTTGGAACATACCGATCACGCCCCCCATTGTGTCGCATCAGTTCTGCCCCCTGCCATCTGACGTTAGCACGGGCACGTCAGGATTTCTAATTCCAACAAAACCATTTCATTTCTATTTGTGTCCCTAGACTCTCTTTCTTTTTATTCTCCCAAATCTGCCATGTTTCAAGCTCTGAAGCTCTGCAACCACTTCCATTCTTCTCCTCCGGTGAAGCTTTTGCTGATCCTTCCCAATTGCTGCCATCATCTGACTCTGGCATACTGAACACCGGCTTTATTTTCTTCGGTGAGTTTTTTTTTTTTTTTCCCTTCTTTAGTTTCATACCTTGTTGTCTCTACTTGTTTGCCATGTTTGAACATATCCATCTGCTCTTGTCCCTAAGGATTCTCCTCTCAAGAATGCTAGCAACCTCGTCCTGTCATTCCCTCTATCTCCAAGCCAGTTTGAAGACAAAGTTGAGTCCGAGGATCAGACTGAGGTCGAGAAGAAATGAAGAAGCTGCTGGGGCCAAGTCTTCAACTATGAATGAACAAGTCTTCGACTTGACTCAGGATGAAGAGGATGAGGTCTCAAAGACGCTATCCCTGAGAAGACCACATCTGACACGTCTATCGCCAAGAAGAGCATCGACCAAACTCTACAAGAGACCGACGCTGAGCTCGAGGCCAAGAAGGTTGCCGAGAAGTCTTCCCAGCTGTCTTCTGGGGGTGAGACATAGTCCGTTGCCAACGCCAAGTAGTTTCATTTGTGATCTTTTTTTTCTTTGTACTTAGTACTCCTTTCTTACTTTTGAAGCAATGTAAGCTTTAATTTGGCCGACGTGCCACTTTTGTAATCTGTACAATCATTCTTCAATGTTTAGGCCGAAGTGCCTTCTTTCCTTTTCTGAATGCATTCTATACTTAAAATAATTTGCATGTCTTCAAGATACACCTTCACTGTGTAATCTCTTCAGGGTAAAATACCTCGGACACAACTTCTAGTCTTGTTTATCTCGGCCTTGGCTTAACACTTGAAAACATTGTAACAAATGTTTTCACAAGTGTTTGTTCAAAACTCGCCACTTTTTACTTCTTAAGACTTATGTCTTCCATTATCTTCCAAGTCTTGACAACATGGTAATCTCGGCACGTGCATAGATACTTATTTCACTCGTAACCTTGGCTTAACCTCAACTTGTAAATTTTCTCAAAATTTCAACAAGTGTTAAACCAGTCTTGACTCAACATGACCTCGGCTTTAACTTCAACTTGTAAATTTTCTCAAAATTTCAACAAGTGTTAAACCCGTCTTCTTATAACATGACCTCGGCTTTAACTTTAACTTGTAAATTTTCTCAAAATTTCAACAAGTGTTAAACCCGTCTTCTTATAACATGACCTCGGCTTTAACTTTAACTTGTAAATTTTCTCAAAATTTTAACAAGTGTTAAATATCATCTCGGTTTAACTTCAACTTGTAAACTTTTCTCAAGTTTCAACTAGGGTTAAACATCATCTCGGTTTAACTTCAACTTGTAAATTTTTCTCAAGTTTCAGTTTAACTTCAACTTGTAAACTTTTCTCAAGTTTCAACAAGCGTTAAACATCATCTCGGTTTAACTTCAACTTGTAAACTTTTCTCAAGTTTCAACAAGGGTTAAACATCATCTCGGTTTAACTTCAACTTGTAAACTTTTCTCAAGTTTCAACAAGGGTTAAACATCATCTCGGCTTAACTTCAACTTGTAAACTTTTCTCAAGTTTCAACAAGGGTTAAACATCATCTCGGTTTAACTTCAACTTGTAAACTTTTCTCAAGTTTCAACAAGGGTTAAACATCATCTCGGCTTAACTTCAACTTGTAAACTTTTCTCAAGTTTCAACAAGCGTTAAACATCATCTCGGTTTAACTTCAACTTGTAAACTTTTCTCAAGTTTTAACAAGCGTTAAACATCATCTCGGTTTAACTTCAACTTGTAAACTTTTCTCAAGTTTCAACAAGCGTTAAACATCATCTCGGCTTGAAAATTCCTACTCCCAAGCATCATTCTCTAGCCCTCTACATGGCTTCCACCTACTCCTTTGTGGACCTTATATAAAAAGTCTTTAACTTAAGCTGAGCTTTTCTCTTCTCGGACTTAATCATCTAGACCGAGATCTTGTCTTCTGGAATCTGGGATCTGCTCACTTTAGACTGAGCTCTTCTCTTCTCGGACCTAATCATCTAGGCCGAGATCTTGTCTTCTGGAATATGGGATCTGCTCACTTTAGACTGAGCTCTTCTCTTCTCGGACCTAATCATCTAGGCCAAGATCTTGTCTTCTGGAATCTGGGATTTGCTCACTTTAGACTGAACTTGTAAACTTTTCTCAAGTTTTAACAAGCGTTAAACATTATCTCGGTTTAACTTCAACTTATAAACTTTTCTCAAGTTTCAACAAGCGTTAAACATCATCTCGGCTTGAAAATTCCTACTCCCAAGCATCATTCTCCAGCCCTCTACATGGCTTCTACCTACTCCTTTGTGGACCTTATATAAAAAGTCTTTAACTTAGGCTAAGCTTTTCTTTTCTCGGACTTAATCATCTAGGCCGAGATCTTGTCTTCTGAAATCTGGGATCTGCTCACTTTAGACTGAGCTCTTCTCTTCTCGGACCTAATCATCTAGGCCGAGATCTTGTCTTCTGGAATCTGAGAGATGCTCACTTTAGACTAAGCTCTTCTCTTCTCGGACCTAATCATCCTAATCATCTAAGCCGAGATCTTGTCTTCTGGAATCTGGGATCTGCTCACTTTAGACTGAGCTCTTCTCTTCTCGAACCTAATCATCTAGGCCAAGATCTTGTCTTTTGGGATTTGGGATCTACTTACTTTAGACTGAGCTCTTCTCTTCTCGGACCTAATCATCTATTCTCCTTTCTTTCCCACAGATGGCGCCAAATTGTGTGTCAATTTCTGACCACACTGCCAACTCAGTATTCAGCTAGAAAGTACTGGCAGAATAGATGACACCTGGCTAACCTGCAACAGAAAGAAGAAACTCCGGCGGTAGTTCGTCCACTCGGGGGTACTCTGACGATCAAGTCAGTACTCAATATCTCTCAAAGATAACCAATAGTGCTTAACTCACTAGACAGAATATCAAAAGCATACCTTAGACCCATGGGGGTGCCTCCTTTTTATAGCCAACACAATCCTAGTCCCAATAGAAGCCTAGCTCTAATGGACTTAGGATTACATTCAGAAAATATATTCTCTCCCGTTTTTGCACTCTACTTGCATTATTCTTCATTCTAGTTTTTAGGAAAAATATCAGAGAGTATAGAACACATGTTTTGTTCACCGTACAGATTGTTTGGAGTGCTACTACAATTTGTGAAAAGATCATTGTACCTAGGGAGATCGACGCCATTTATCCATGAGCACTAAAGCGGGGCGAATCTGTCTTAAGATTGTTGAAAAATCCAGTACCAAATTTATATAGAAAATATAATTTAAAAATATGTAAACAGTTTTTGGACAAAACCAAAACTAAAATAAATTGACATAATAACGTAACAAAATTTACAATATATAAATAAATAAAACCTGATCGAGTCGCTTGTGTGACACTCTTTCCTTAAGACAAATTTGTCCTCCCACCGGTACTCAAGATTCAATGGACGTCTATCTCTCAAGATACAACGATCAATGTCTTGCACTAGCAGCACTACTATTGCAAGCGTAATAAACTTCGCTATGCGTGCACTCTCTTCATAGAAAAAATAGACTTAGAAAAATATGAAAAATAAATGCAAAGATGAAGAAAAAATAATGAATTCTATATCCAAATTGAAGTGAGGAAGATGAAATTTATAGATTTCTCCGTGACTCTTCAGAAAGGTTGTGACCCTTCAAAAGAACATACTCTTCCATCTCAAGAGACACAACCATTGAAGTAAATTTTAATTCAAAATTTCCAACAAATCTCAAGTTTTAGGTAGATAACACTACAAAAAAAAATTATTTTTTGCGACGGCAAAACGCCGTCGCAAATACTCCAAACGCCGTCTCAAAAGCTTTTTGCGACGGTAAAATATCTTTTTGTGACGGCAAGTGGGAGTCGCAACAAAGGGGGTTACAAAAAGGCTTTAGCGACGGCAAGTGCCGTCGCCATTATTTTTGCGACGGTAAAATTTCTTTTTTGCGACGGTAAATTTCTGTCGTCAATAATAGATGAAAATCTAAGTTTTTTTGTGACGGCACGTATTGCCGTTGCTAAAAGAGTTTTGTGCGACAGCAAAAATCCCATCGCTAATGACTGTTGTCGACGGCAATTATACCGTCGCTAAAGCCTTATTTTTCAATTAAATTCCATACCTTTGCGACAGTATGAGTGCCGTCGCAAAAAGCCTGGTACAATTTTTTTTTTCGACAAGGTGTTCTGCCGTCCCAAAAAAAAATTTAAAAAAAAACCCTGGATTAAAATTATTAAAAATATAAAAATAATTTGTATTAAATGAAAAATAACTAAAAAAAATCCAAAAATTACATAATAATATAAATACATACATAAACAAAAGTTCGCAAATGATGAAAATTTATAAATATTGTTCCATTCATAACAATACATAAATAAAAATTCATAACAATAAAAATTATGCCACTACATAATGTCGTATAATACATACATAATGTTGTTCATAAATTTAAATAACATAAATCAAAATCAAAAAAGGGTAAATTAGGTGGCCATGGTCGCTTGAGTATGAGGGGAAACGCGGATGGATACATCG